>NDGN011470145.1:0-13568 GCA_002564285.1 Tympanoctomys barrerae | reverse complement strand
CAGGGTCTCACTACTAGATCAGACTCATAGTGATCCACCTGTTTACAACCTCCCAAGAGCTGGAATTACAGGCACGGGCTACCACACCTAGTCTCAATTGCCATCTCAGCATGCCCCAGGGGACAGGGCCGGCACAGCGGACCTGGGGATCGAACTCCCAGCCCCTGCGCCTGCTTGCAGGCACTTTAATCCACTGAGCTATTTGGCCAGCCCTATGACAAATATTTGCAAGGGCTGAGAAGATAGCTCAGTGGCATAAGCACCTGTGTGGCAAGCGCAAGTCTTGAATTTGACCCCTGGTACTGAAAAAAAAAAAAAAGTTCAGACAAATATATATAAACATAAAACATAATCCACAAAGACATAACTACTTTGAATTCTTCACTAATTTCATTTTTTATCTTTTTATTAGAAAGTGTCTACAATGCATGGTAATTGCATTTACTTTATGTTGGAGAATATATATTATCTAGGTAATTTTCACTGTCTTCCTTCTACCTTCTCTCTCCTTCCCCAGATCAGAGGGTAAACCATATTAATTATAATAAAACATGATAGATACATTATTTTGGGTTTCCTGGTCATCAAGAGATGGTACTTATTCCCATACACCTCAGGCAGAGTTTTGTTTTGGTAGCTTTTAGTGACATGATTTAATTCAATTTTGACACATACCTATGAGGGATAGCTATTGGTCAGGCGTCACCTTGGAAGCCTTCAAACCACCACCCAGCAATGATTTTGGAGGATAAATATTAATAACCACGATATCTTGAAGAATAGTTTGTAGAGAATCATGTCATACACTGAAATTAGCAAAGCAAAGTCCTAGTAATGGGGAGAAGTCCAAAATATGAAAGGGCACAGGAAATCTCACCTCTGACCTAGGGACGACCCTGAAAGTACATTTAGCACAGATGTGGAGATACTGCAAAGTAGTTCAAGATTCAAGCATGCAAGTCTGCATAGTAGATTTCTTTTGTACATAGAGAATCTGAACGTAGCCTGAATGCAAATCAATTTCATACACACTTACAGCAATGTCTGCATAATTACAGGGTGCCAAATCTAGTGCACAGCCTCTAAGAACAAGTAGGAAAATTCAAGGGCTAATTATGCTTCAGGATGTATAAGGACACAAAGGGCCCAGCGAACTAATCCCTTCCCACTAAAATATGCAGTAATGGGTGTCAGGAAGCTAAAACGCTCTTAGATTTTCTCTTGCTAAATATTTGCCAACATGTCTTATACAACTAGACGTATTTTAGACGCTCGTAAATTCCACTAATTAAAAATGATGCAAGCGAGTTATGAAAGCAGTGTTAGTAACAGGGGGACAGAAGAAATCAGTGCTACGTTGAGTCAGGACTCTCTGAAGTTTCTGTTTCCTTTTTTGCAGTGCTCTATTTTGCATATATAAAAGCAACTGAGCTCAATATTTCTGTATTTATTTTGCTTTCGCTTAGAAAAAAAAGATGCAGACATTCATTCTGGCTGCTTTATTGCGATGCATAGTTAGCAACATGTTAGGTACTATTAATTGCTATTTGACATACCAAACATACAGAAACAGCGAAGCAGGCTCAAGACTCTCGCCTGCTCTGGAGAACAGAGGAACTCGACGGTAACCTGCCAAAGGAGTAATTCTAGTTAGAACAATCAAAGCAACTAACCAGTGATAGCCCCAACAGTGCTACTGAGAAAGAGGTTGCTTTACAAAAAAAATGACTATGGGCTTTTGTTTTCCTCCTGGCTATTGGCTTTCCACAAAAAAATTAAGCACTTGCAATTTCTATTCTGACTTGGCAGCATTCTGTATCCTAACCCTGAGCACTTTGTTCATGTTTCGCCTTCCACTGAGTATAGCAGACTGCAACAGTAGCCACCGCTCTCCTGCTTCAAGAAGAGCCTGTTTCCTACACAAACCTCCTCAGGTGGTATTGGAAAAGAAAGCATAGGTAGATAAGGTATTGGGGGAAGCCACAGCATAAATCCCCCAAGAAATGTGACTGTGCAATTTGATGGCAGTCCTGGAAAGGGCCAGGAAAGGAGTCTCTAGCTTCTGGTCTCTTCGTCAGGCAAAGAAAATGAGTCACTGCATCTCTCTTCTATCTGATCCTGGCCCTAAATTTCTTTTGGTAATCATGGCTACTCTTCATTGAAATAAAAGAACTTTGACCCAGGTAAAGAAACACTTATACATGATAAATTGGTCTAATTAATGCCCTAGTGAGCCCACATCCTCACCCCCTCTTCCAGAGACTCTGTTTCTGACCCTTTCCAGGGCTGCCAACAAGTTGCAGAATCACATTTCTTGGGATTTACGCTGTGGCTGCCCCCATTATCTTGTCTCCCTGTGCTTGCTTTTCCAACACCACCTGAGGCAGTTGGCCTAGGAAACAGGCTCTTGTTGAAGCAGGAGGGCGGTGGCTACTATTGGAAGAAGGCAGAACTGTCATGATAAGAATACTGGATATGTACTATGCCTGGGCAATGTTCTAAAGATTTTATATCATTTTCTTTATTTTTTGCAACAACCTGAGCAGGGTTGCTATTATATCTGTCTGTGGATGAGAAAACTGAGGCACAAAAATATTTCGTAACTTCCTAGAGTTTCCCAACACATAGCCATTAAGTGCCCAAGCAGAAGTCTAATCTTAGAGCAGAAATGTTTAATTATTATGCAACATAATTGATATGCCTGGACATTCCCTTGATTCCCTCTTCCATGTGAGAACAAGTTTCTGTGAATGCCTTGAAAGAAAATGGATACAATACATAAAATGATCTTTATATCTTCCTTCTGTGGATAGAGGTATTTGGGTTATCAAAATGTGCCTTTGACAAAAACAAATTTTATTTGATGTTAAAACTATCGACTTACTTTGAAGAAAATTACCTTTGTTCATGCACAGAACTGGTAAAGTATATTGCCCAAGAAATTCATTTCCTGCTATTAAACCTGAATTTTCAACAACAAAACGCAGCAAAGCCAGTTCTGGAACTTGGATAATAAATGTGAATGTTTCATTCCATCTTGGACTAAAAGCTGAAATATAAAGCAATGAATTTAAAAAATGGACTATTTCTAGGGCAAAAAATAAGTACTAATCACTCTACACTTTTTCTTCAAAACTTTAGTAATAATCATAGTGGTGGCTTGTGATTTAAAACATTTAAATTTTTAAGGGCTGGGGAAATAGCTCAGTGACATAGGCACCTGCCTGGCAAACACATGGGCCTGAGTTCAATCCTCAGTACTAGAAATAAATAAATAAATATAGTAAAATAAAAGAAAACGTTTAAATTTTTAATGCATTCAGTGAGAGGAATAAGCTGTAATGTTAATAACAATATTGGACATGCACTATGTCTGGGCAATGTTCTGAAGATTTTATATCATCTACTTTATTTTTAACAACAACCTTATCAGAGTTGTTATTATCTCCATCTACAGATGAGAAAACTGAGGCACAAAAATATTATGTAACTTCCCAAGGCTTCCCAATACACAGCCATTAGGTGCCAGAGCCAAAGTCTAATTTTAGAGCACAAATGTTTAATCATTATGCAACATAACTGATATGCCTGGACATTCCCTTAATAAAGAAGTTAAAACTTGAAGAAGTTAAGTAACACCATATTTCAATACCAGCTCTTACTACAGGGAAAGATCCATAAATAATTTTTGAACTAAGAACTCAATGAGTGCTCTTTTAAAATCTTCTTTGAACTAAGTATTTCAAAGTCCAGAGTCACTGAGCAATTTTGGTCTTTAGTACAATAAATCATCTCAAACAGCCAACCCTTTGCCAAAGCAAGAAATCTTAATTGTTTCACAATATGACTCAAATTGTCCAAAACCTAAGCATAATTAATAGAATAAAAATATTCATATTCAGATTAAATATACTCTCTGTTTAATAAAGACACAATGATTTGGAGAGAAATGTATCACGTTTAGATATAAAGCCTTGTTATAACAATAGTTCTTGTTCCTTTTGGAAGGAATTGGCAAATGATTTTACTAGTATCTATACTTTCTATGGTGCCCCCCTGGTCACAAGGTCCCATTACCAAATGGCAATCCAGGATGTAGTCTATGTCCATGGAAACAGTCAATTAATTGGCTCATGCTGGAATGATAACTGCATTAACCTAAGATGAGATGTACATCCATAGGGTCAAGGATAGATCTAGAATCAAGTTCTTATAGACACCGCAGAATAGCCAGAGGAAATTGCTGCACAGATTTGTCCTCTTCTAAACATACTGCATTGCAAATTACCATTTCTACCTCTCTTCCTTTGACATTATTTCCATATCTGTATAAATCCATGTCTCCACCTCTCTGTCTTTGTCTCTATCTCTCAGACACACACACACGTGTGTGTTACAGAAGAGCATCATAAAAATGAAAGTTGATATGGTGATGAATATAGTTTTCCAGACAAGACCACAACTGAAGAATTACCTCTCACCTTATCCAAATATGATCCTTTTCCTCCAAGGGTTCTATCTTTAATTACACGACCATTATCTTAGTAGCCAAGCTCTCTTACCATTTCTTGTCCACCTTCACCAGCACTTCTGCCTAGTGTTGTACACACACACACACACCTTGTTTCCTTTTCTAACATCACAGCCTTCTTCACCACCTGACTCCTACCTCTTTTAACCACTGAATTCATAGCCTGACCCAATTTAGCATTTTTGTTTTCCTCTTATACATACTACCGTACCTGCAGACACAAACCCACTGAAGCACGACTCTATTCTAGCTTTACATTCCTATTCAAAAGTCTTAACTCGGTCCATTTTCTAGAGGAAAGAAAGTCCTCAAGAGTTGACCACGGGCTCCATAATTTTCTGTAACTTTCCTAACACAGCTTCTCTTCCCATTTTGTCTCTCACTAACCTTCCTTCAACATCTTGTCTCACAGTCACACTGAGAATCTTGGATTTCTCTTAACATGTTTGGATTGTTTTAAGCCCCATAATATTCATTCTGCTTAGATGCTCTTGTGACAGTCTATAAAAAAGATCCTATTCATTTTTCCAGAACCATCTCCAAATGTGCCTTATCCACTACAGTTTTTTTGTATTCTCCTTGAAGCACCAGTGAGCTATATCATCGTAGTCTTCCCTGTATCTCATCTCTCACATTGAATGATAAAATACCTATAATGAGATGAATTGGGATATACATAATAAAACATTCAATAAAAAGAAGTTTAAGTCTTTTTATGCTTCTTCAGCATGTAAGACTTTTAGATAGCAGGAAGTCAGTTTTGATGTACCAAAGTGAATGTCTACAGATACCATTAAAACCCAAGGATATAATCAAAATTCTAGAATCATATTATTGCAAGAGACGTGTTGAATAAATTAAGTTCTTTGCATGTAGCTATGAAGAGTCAAGCAGAGGACAAGGAGAACAACAATAGGTGACTCAGCTCTCTGACACAGCAGTGACTATTTCCTGACACTGCTCTTGGGATGGGACTTCAACTCCAAAGTGTGCCAAATTAGACCGTAATTCATCACCAGTATTCCTGTCTATTGCTGACATGGAATGAAACAGCCACACCTTCCAAATCCATTTTCTATGGCTTTTGCACAAGAGGCAGTGCTGGAGGAAAATTTGGAAGAGTATAAGGGAAGCAAACCGATGATGTGTTCAGGAATTATCATCCAGGATGAAAAGGACTAATAAAGCTTCCCTGGGTGCTCTGCCAGTGCTGTAGAGCCGGGAGCTTACTTAGCTTATTTCTGGACTCAGAAATGCCATCCACTACACTTTGGCATCCTTCATTCAAAGAAGATGCCAGACTCACGGCTCAGTTCCAAGGTCTCATCTGGGGAACCTGAAGAGGTCATCGCAGAAGCCTACCCTTTTCTATGTTTCCTTTGGGAACTGAACTTCACAGAAGAGACAGCAAGGCCAAGATTGTATTACATGGAATTTCATAGCCTGTTGGAATGTTGAAAAGCTTGCTACAGTCATTTCTTCTGCTCCTGCATTTCCTTTTTAGCAAAAAGGACTGAATTAAAAATCCAATGTTGCAAAAGTAGGTTTCTATAATATCCTTAGCCTGAGTCAAGCCACAGGCCTTTGATCTGAAATAATTTGAATGACGAGGTAAAACTGTGTAACATGCCCTGTCAGAACAATCCTGACTGCTTTGTTTAAGTCAGAGGCTAGAAACTAAGTAAACTTGCAGCTGTCAAAAAGTCTTTATGTAAAATCAGAGAAAAACCTTAAAAAGTGGTAAAAGTAAAAGGTAATAGTTTTGTGCAAGCAAGATAAGTTTTGTATCTGTGACCTGAAAACATACCTAAACAATCTCATCATTATCAGACATTTTGCTGCAGGTAATTTTGTCAGTCTCAAACATAATGGAAAAACCATTGCCTTATGAATAATAAATGTGTATCAAGACTCTATCAGCATGCAATCCGTATGCCTTCCAACACAACGGCTAATAGAAGTTTTATAAAATATATCAAAAGCTCACCATTTTTTTTAATTACACGAGTCTGCTGTTTGGTATGATCGCTGGGAACACCAAAGACTTCTAGAATCACCAATGTGTCCAGTTTGTTAGAAGAGGAGCCACTGAGAGGCAGCTGGAAGCCACTGATGAGCTGTGCAAGTACAGATGGGACAAGAGGTTAGCTGCGACTTAGGCTGCGTCACCGATGTATTTCAAAACAAAATCATAGATGCTGAACATTGGACAGACTCGAAGTTCCTACAAATATGAAACAGGAAAATAATACCAATTTAAACCTTTTTTTTTTAACCTGTAAACCATCAGCAAATGAATGTCAAAGACAAGTCCTAATCATTTCATTTTATTGAAACGTGCCTGTGAAGAAATCCACAAAATCTAAAATTGATGATCCATTATCCTATTTTTATTTTAAAAACATTTGTTACAATCATATTTACTGTAATTCAGGCTGAATAACTCTGAGAACATGCACTTTTATATTTATATTATATCCACTAAAATATTGAAAGTGATATAACTTCTCAAATATAAGAACTGCGCCATACAATTTTCATATTTGATAACCTTTGCTTTTGAATAATTTATGAAAATTGGAATTATCCCTTTGTATCTGTATTACTGTACAAGTGGTATGAATATGGAAAAAATCAACTATCTCCCATATATACTAAAAACCAGTTATCAAAAGAATGTTTGACACAATAATTAATAATGGTTTTATCTAGATAACTTTATTATCTAAAGAGCATACAAAATAGTAAAGAAAAACATTGGAAATGACACCGAACTTGAACAAACAAAACAATAGAAATTCGGTACTCGTTGCTGTATTACATAATGCTGCCTTCAAATTAGTTGTCCAGATTATCAGATGTAAGCATGTGAAATTGGTAGAAACAAAATAGAGAAAAAAGTTATAAGAAATTAAGAAGGATAAAGAAAATAATCTAAGTTTCAGCTACCCCCTTCTGTAGACCAGTACAAATCAAGCAACGCAATTATCCTACCTATCCTGGATACATACATGAAGATACATTCTCCCCCTACTCCTGTACTTTCCTTCATCCCGGTTTTTCCTTCCCTTTGAACAGATTCTTTCCCTTTCACAGTATATCTATTGTACCTTTCAGATTTTGTTTACTCTTTCATGTTCTTACACCAGGGAGACAATAAAACGTTTGCACATTCAGGTGTGATTTATTTAACTTACAAATATGGTCTCTAGTTGAATCAATTTACCTATAAAAGCTTCAGATTTGTTAGCTAGACAATTATAATGCCTATGTTTTTTTATGAGCGTAATATATTTATTGAAGGAAAGAAAGCTCCTGTCTGAGAGAGGGACAGGAGGGGGGCCCAAGTGGGTGGTTCCCTGAGGCCTATGTATTGAAGCAAAAATTTCTCCTACTTTTAAAAAGAAAGTGAACACATAAAAAGTGTGACACATACATGTTTAGAGTAAGAAGTGAAAGTTATAAACCTAAAAATGCACTTATAGAAACTGAGACATAATTTTAATTTCTGGAGATTATATAAAAGGGAATAAAATAATAATTAAATATATTAAAATGAGAGAGGGAAGGAGAACTGTAGAGTGAAAATATAAATGAAGGCAAGAAAGAGAGAAAATAGAAATTAAGAAAATGAATAACTGAAGGCTGGCGAGATAGCTCAGTAAACTAAGTGCCTGCTTAGGCAAGTGCGGGACCAGGGTCTGATCGCTGGTACCACATGCCACGCTGGCTCTGCCCCTGGGTGCACTGAGCTGACCACCAACACTGGACATGGTGGTGTACACCTGAAATCCCTGTGCTGGGGAGGCTGAAAACAGGAGGATTACTGTGAGTCCAAGCTGTGTAGTGAGCCCCTACACCAAATACATTTTTAAAAAGGAGAAAATGAATAACTGGGAACATGTAACTTTTCCTTTCTTCAATTCACATATTGACTAGAAACCAGAGTGATTATACAAATTTATTTTTCTCCTTATTAGTATAGCAGCACATAATTATAATGGTCATCAAAGTTGGTACCTGTACATAATGCATCTTAATTCTTACCTCCTCTTCTCCCTCCCACTCTCTCCCTCCATCTTTATATTCAGTTAGCATCATTCAGTCAGCATAATTAGATATGAGGATATTTAGAAAGAATACTAGTCATACACATTTAGTGTACTAAATACCAGTGTACACCAGCAAATAACTGAAACTTTCAAGCAGGATATGGTTCAGCTTTGCTGTGTTTCTCAGTAAGGAGAAGAAAGAAGAATAGAAATAGGAGGAGAAGGAAGAAAAGAAGAAGAAGGACAAGGAGGAGGAGGAGGAAATAGAGGGAAGAGGAGGGGTGGGAAGGTGGAAGGGAGAAGGGAAGGGAAAATTTAGAGAATATTAATTATGTAATTTTCCAACTCCAATTTACAAATCCGTTACCAAAATCCCCATGCAGGAAAGACCAGCAAAAAGAAAGCCTAGTGGTCAGAGTAGTTTTTCTTTCATCCGTTACATGTTAGATTCTGAATTTAGAGAGTTGTTGCATGGTTTTTATAAGCTTGAAAAGAACTAAACCAATTCTTTTCAAATGACAGGGAAAAACAATGATGACTACCTTCATCAGGGATATAGGAAGTTAATAGTGCAATTAGACCTCCTCATTCCCAAATTATGCACTCAAACTACTTTCAAGCTATGAAGTGATCACAAAGGTCCTTAGAATATTAGAGAGAAAGAACCACATGGCCAATCCAAAGTTCCTTGAGAAAACCATTTGGTCCACCTATTCCACTCCATACCCGTGGAACCCCCAAGAGAGAGCACGTGGAATTCGTAAGCATCTGTGTGCACAAGCTACCTCCCAACTTCCCCTTCCAATGAAGGAGCACCTGTGATCTCTTTACCTTCTATTTTCAACACAAAAAGGAAATCATTCACCCAATTAAGCTACACGTGGATTGAATAAAACTCATTTCTTATCCTTAAAGAGCCCTCAGATAAATGGAGAATAAGGGCAAGTTACAAGTAAGTAAGTGATTACAATGCAGTGTGATACATGATTACAATACAGTGTGATACAATTTATGCACTGGTTGTCATGGAAAAACAGGAAGACTACAAAAAAGTAGAACAACTTACCCAGTTAAGGAAAAGATGGCATTCCTAGGCCTGGAAAGGTGAGTCAGAATGCAGCAGAGAGATGCGGGATGGACAAAAAGTCCAGTTAGAAAGAAAAGCACAGGAATTCATGGGAGTAAATCATAAGACAGGGAAGGCTTAGCTCCACAGGGTCATAGAAAGGGGTTAAAGTTGGAAATGGTAAAATGCAGACAGGGAGTAGGGCAGCAGACTTAATAAAAGACATACTAAGGACACATGATAAAATCAGCATTGCTACAGAGCAACTCTTGTCTGCTTGGGAAAGAAGGATCAAGAGCAATGAGACAAGGCACGGGAAAATCGCAGAGAAACCAAAGCAAGAGATTTGTGACAGACAGCAACATTATGAAACAGGGCAGCAGGGCAGGAGGTCAGCTGAAGACGATGAGTGAGGAAGGCATGAGGGAGAAGCGTGTGCAGAATCCAAAGACGAGTTGGCAATGGGAAGTGAGAGCGGTGTAGAGGCCTGGAATTGCTGCCAGCTTTCTTCTCGGGGCTGATTGGACGAAGGGTGCCATCAGCTGATGCACCACAAAACAGGAGAAGTGGATTTGACTAAGAAAGGATGTCTGGGTTTTAACATGGTGGCTCTGACAGAGTAGTGATTAAATAGGTAGGAATGCTAAGCAGATGATGAAAAATGAGGCCAGATTAAAGACTTGTTGGTGGTTAGGCTATGAATATTTGTGTAAAAGAATCCCAAGAAAAGATTTTAATTTGAATGGAAAGTTAGGTTAAAGCATGAGACAACAAAAATTTATCTTGTTCTTAACCATCCAGCAGAAAAGTATAAAAACGAGGCATAAAAAATAAAGCCATATTAATATGTTGAGCTGTAAAAGGCTCAAGTCAACAACTTCTGATATTGCCAGTCCTGAAGATTTCCCACTACTATTATGGACTACTGGACTATATTGGGTTATTTTGCTGAATTCACGCACCTACAATATTTAAATGGCAATTGAAAACCCTTCTCTGACAAACCTAAACAAAAAAGGGGATACAAATGAAGAAGCATTTTGTATCTGTGTAAACAAAATAGTTAAGATAGATATACAGTTACTTTGTCTTAATTCAATGAGAAGAAAGGTTTGTACTAATAGTGTTTGGACAAGATGCATGTCTGCCTCTTGTACTATGAAAAACCACTACGAAGACAATAGTATGCAATGTATTAGTTATCAAAACTGTCCTATAAGTTGGTTTTGAAACTGTCTCATTGCTATTTGTTTCTCAATAAAATTAATAAAAAAATAAGACAAAAATCTTTTAGGAGCAGCTAGAGGAAGAAGACTCTACCAACAACAGTGAGACAATCACTTGGAGGTAGGAAATAGAGAGTGAGGCTGGGACAGAGGGCTCCAGAGGGAGATTAGCATGGAGTAGGAAAGGACTATGCAGGAGACAGCTCTTCTCTTCTTCTCAACTAGATCAACTACTTAAAAAAAAATAACAAAAGCAATGTCAACCTTATAAGAACTTTAAAAAGTCATCTCAGTGACCAGTGCTTTGCCAGGTCCTAGAACAGGATCTACACATCAGTCTTTTTGCCTGCCCCAGCTCAAGTATAATTTTGCACCTCTCCACTGTTAAGACTCCAGTCTTAATGTCATAAAATCATGAAGAGCCAGGATAAAATTCTGCTCCATACTTCACTGCCACTGTTCACTGCCAGAGCCAGCCTCACTTCAATCCTGCCCATCTTTGCTGCACTCTCCTCCCACTTTCATTTCTGGAAAACAGTTCTCAAACCTCTCATTCCCTGCTGGCTTAAAGTCTGGGGCCAGAAGTAGATGAGTGGTCTTCCGTGCCCTCAGATGTTGGGACCGCAGAGGACAAGGCTGAGGAAGGAGTGCTGGGAGAAGCACATTCCTGGGCCTCTGGGTGTCCTGCACTCTACCAGCCAGCTGAGGTGGATCAATAACTTCTCAATAGCCAGCAAATCACAGTAGAGCTTCATTAGGCAAGGACATGAGACACAACAAACTAATGCTTGCATGGACCCAGATTCTGGGATAGGTTCTGAGATGGTTCACATGAACTAGTATTGCAGAAAATGCCCCCCTCTCCCACCATAAATGTCTGTTTCTGTTAGTTACACTAAGTAACCTCTAGTTTGCTTAGTTGCTATTACAGGTCCTATTACTTCTGTATCCCTGACAGGGCTGGTGTCTACAATGCACAGTGCCCGAACCAATCCTTAATTAACAAGTCATTCTCCCTCTGTACTTCGCATTTCCAGTCTCATGAAAACTTCCCTCCATGAGCCTTCAGAGTCTGATATTTTAGGAATGAATCCCTATGAAGGCCCATCAACATTCAATAAATCTGCCTTCAAATCCCGGGTAACGTTCCAGTGTTTCTGTTTGTTGCTGCTCTAGAAACAACTGTCTAAATATGAAAGAGGGACAAAGGGGCCATACCTCCCTGATTTATTTGCAAATATTAGGTACAGTTATAGCTGCTCACAATTAAGTGGACAGAAAATGAAGCTAGACAGTTTCAAAATGCTCAGTGGTATATTAAACAATAAATGCAGCGCTTAGATTATAAAAGAATAAGGAGGTTTTGAAAAGTCTGTACTGATGGAAACAATAAATTTTGGACAACTGCTTTTGCTTTCAATGAAATTATAGAACAAAAGGAGAAAAATGGAAGAACAAGATGGGAGTACAAGGAGAATTAGTGGTGAGGATTCAGACAAAAATAAAAAGAAAGTATTTTTAGGTAAATAACAATGGGGGAGGCCCAAGCAATGCAGGAGAAAAATTCACATCCATAATAAAATTACTAGAAAATATGAATAGAGACTAAATTATTAACATAGAGAACAAATGCTGAAACCTCCCCCAAAAATGCACAGGAAAAGGGAATGCTCCAAGTCAACACAAATTAAACACAGAAAACACACACTAGAGAAAATCATGGGGGTACTTTCACTTTGAAGCAATCAAAGAGTATCCATAGATATGAGAGAGAAAAAGTCCTGAACTTTTATAAGAACCTAGTTCTAGAAAGGAAATATCACCTAGAATTGCGTGGTGAATCTTCTTAAAGTTTAAAGGGGCAAAGGTACCATGTCACAAGCTCATGAGAAGGCTGAACTTAGACCTCTCCCACCAGTGAATGCTGAAACACAGAAGAAGGATGTGAGTAGATTCTTGGGAGGAGAAGGCTTGAGCCTCGGTATTTGTATTCACAGGCAGGTAGGCATTCACGCAAAAATAACAGAAGGACATTTTTTTTCAGATATGGAAAGATGCTGAAATGCCATGCATCTATAGCCCCTGAAAGATAGAGAGATTGTAAAGCCTTTAAAGCAAATCAATGGAATGTAAAAGAGTAATGTATACTATGTAGCTGACATAATAACCAAGGGAAAACCAAAAGGAGACATCATTCATCTTACCCTTATTGTAATTGCAATTGGATCATTGTCATTTATTGAAGTATTTGGGTTAAATTTTGATACAGTATCTCTTAGGAAGTGTGGTTTCAAAATATATCCAGAACCACCATTGTCCAGAAATTTCCCATTTTGCAAATCCATAGGCAGACCAGGGGTCTGAAAATTTAAGGCCACTGTGAGAAGGAAGTACAAACAGTTAAACAAATAACTGAAATCTAATCACAGATTATACATCTTTGCCTGTAATAAAAGCATCATTAGCCTAGTACTTCTTGACTTAATCATTTTCCACTTCCCATGTCTATATCAATGTGTATTGATGAGTTGTGAAGTTTAATCATAGATTAAATTACTATACATATTTGAAGAAAGGAATCAAATGGCACATAATATGGATTACATACAGCCAGTGTATGTCAGATAACATTCAAGAAATATAAAACTAAAAATATTAGTCCATTAAATTTAGAAAACAAAGAGAGCAACTGC
>NDGN011470143.1:0-24907 GCA_002564285.1 Tympanoctomys barrerae | reverse complement strand
CTGGGCATGCAGTGATAGAATAACCACAATTTTTAAAGAGTATAGTTTCGGCTCTCAAGGAGTTTCCTGTTTAGTGGGAAAGAGCCTTCCCCATCAAAAGAACATATGTAGAGTCTAGACAGTTATCAGTGCTAGGAGAGAAGACAAAGGAATGATCTTATGTCAGTATGGAGGTGAACAGAAATTATACGAAAAGTAGGCTGAGGAGCTCCTGAGGCAGATTAAAAAGAAGCTTGCACAAAAGCTCTAAGAAAACCCAGAAATAAAGGAGCACAACACAGTGGTGAGAAAGAGCCCCAAAGAGTGATAGGGCCTAATCACGCTGGACTTAGGTGCCACACTTGAAGGCTCACTTGTTTACATTATGCTCAGTGAGACAGTAAATCACACAAGAAGCAACTGGAGAATGAGGATTGCATCTGACACACCAGCTGCTCAACTAAGCACTAAGTTGGGTGGATGCAGTCGTGAATGCTTTGAAGGCCTCCTGGCTCCTGCAGCCCACTATAGCTGCACTCCGAGGCAGTGAGGGGTGAGTCATGCTGAGCCACAAACACATATTGGTACTTAGACCTTCTCATGCCAGGAACCTAGAACTTGAAAAAAACAGGATTTATCAAATTTAGTCCCTGCTCTGTGCCACTGCTTTTCAGTAGTTTCAGGCATCACGAGCTAGGACTGTCTGAGAGTGTGCTCAACCTGTGCAGGGTGGCAGCTGAGCACATAACACTTTCTGGTGCTCCTTTGGGGGATCTCTGGGTGGAGCAGTGGATGGTAGAGCACAGGAAGAGTGGCTTCAGAGAAGTTAGGGAATGGCAAGCCCTACCACATCAAGCCACAACCCATCTTTGTGTTTCAGAGAAGACATGACTCTACCCCTTTGGGACTGTAGTTCTACAGCAGGATCTGCTTGAAGGCACCGCCTTGCTCAAGTCCTGTCCCAAGACCTGAACAATGTCAATCTGATCCACATTCACTTGGGATGAATACAGACTCTACTACAAGTCAATACCTCCAATTTCATCTGCCCTGTGAGGGATGCTGAGTTAAGACCACCCGCAGGACTCCCAGACTCCTAGTGCTGCAAGAGCGACTAGAGGTCAACTCCAAGGTCACGATCTGCCTCTGTTCCTTCTTTGCTTTATCCTTTTCTAAATTAATATGGCATGAAAGCCCGGAGTGGACACTGCTACATAAGGCGTGTGAGACATGAGACCAGTTTTCTTTATGTTGCTGTGCTGCTCAGGTGTGATAGCAGATAGCATGCATTTTCATGGCTACATTCTCATTTCTGTTCCAAGTACAAATAGGATATTACATAAAATGTTTCCATATTTATAGGCTTATTTGCTCCTTAGGCTAAATGTGCATACTGGGAGTTAAAACTTCTAGCTTGTTTTTACTTAACTTTTCAAAGATTATTGTGATCTCCTGGCAAAGAAAAATAAGCTCAGCTTGATTCAGCTAAATAGAGGTGTCTGGGTAGAGAGACTTCTATTTCTGTCTGAATAAACATCCTCTATCCTCAGAACTAAACCCATATACATATCAAGACAATATTAAAAATGCCTAATTTCCATATTCGTCCTTATATTGACATACAGCTAATATATGCTCACAGCATGTATAGAATGAGCGCACGCACATATGCACAGGAGCTGCTAATGCTGGAAAAGAGAAGATACGTAAGACAACAGAAGATGTGTTCACATATAGCTAAATCTAGATAACTCAAACAAAGGGTAGTTTTAAAAACTCTCAGTCTAAATTACCTGACTGGCTGATCCTATACGAGACTAAATTCTTCATTCCCTTTTTAGAACGTTTGATTTGGCTTTGGTGTTGTTGACACTATTATTTACACAGGGCACATGCAGAGATGGTGTATGCATTATAGGACAAGCAGTGGTCACACGTGGAACACACAAGCCCATCCGTGCATGTGCCCTTGGGGTGCACATCCCGAGGCCATTTACCAGCACACAGGAAGCTGAACCTCTTACACTTTCCTGACCATCCAAGAGACAGCAATTACCCCAGATTATCAGAGCAACAATGACATGTCGAGTAAAGAGAGACACTGAGCCAACTCCACATCCCAAAGACTGGCATATTCAAGTACACTTAGGACCTTAATAGCAATTTACGTGCCATCACTGAGACAAAGCCACAAAGGCTCCGTTGGCAGCCTCTTATTTGGAAGCCTATTATTTGTGGGAGTTACAGGCTATAATCACAACAGAAACTTTCAAAACCCTTATCTTCCGTGACGCACCAAATCTATTTCAGAGCCATAATTGCTATGTCACTGGAGAGTTTGCTGCTTAATGCACTCAAATGCCATTTAGTGTTTGCAGGGTCATTACAGCTAACAGAAGGTGGGGGAGATATGGTGGGGAGTGGGGTGGGGATACAGACAGAAGATGTTGAAGGGGATTGCTAGAATGGGGTGCTAACCCACATCATCGTGCCTCATTTGCTTAGGGGAGGATATTGTTGCTTGGAAATTCTGTTTACTGAGAAGAGAGTGCAAGAGCTTGAAAATAATTTATATACTCAAAAATGCTGAATTCATTGGCAAACACGCTAGAGATGTCACTGGATACTAGTAGATGCCTTCCTTTATTTTGGGACTTCCACTTAAGTGTAAGAGTGTTTGGTTTTTTAAAATTTTGATGTTTTCCAGTTTAAGTAGTTTGAAAAATCTCCCCAGTGGAAATCTTTCGGCTGTATTAAGGGCTGAAAGTGTGACTTTGCTTTTCTATGAATTCACTGGTATAGAATGAGAAAGAACAAGTCCATAAAGGGGAGATGTTAGAGTTCAAGAGTGTGTTTACTTAAACATAGTGAAAGAAAACACAAAGACACAGAGATAGCACCCAAAGTAAGGGTATAAATCTATTCACTCCAAGGACGATTTCCTTGGCTTCAGCTTAACTAGGATTTTAAGAAAGATCTGAAGTATATGTAGATTTTATTTCATTAATATGGCTACCAATGAGCCAAGGGCATAGCTTTTTAGCTTAATACTAGACACAGAATAATCCTTCAAAGAAAATTTTAACTCACCAACACATCTGGAAGCTCTTTCAGACAAACTTTAGTTTCTATTTTATAACTCCTTTTAATTTTTAAGAATTATTTATTTATTTATTTATTTATTTATTTATTTAGTATAGGGTCTCACTATATAGCTCAGACTCATAGCCTCCCCAGTGCTGGGATTATAGGCATGCACCACCACTCCTGGTTTCAGTGGCCAGCACAGTATACCTGGGGTTCGAGGGTTGGCAGGCATGTGGTACCAGGGATTGAACCTGGGTCCTTGTGCTTGCGAGGCAGGTACTTAAGACTACCGAACTGTCTGTTCAGCCCCACCTATTTTGTAACTCTTGAGTTTTTGTAATAGATCAGAAATAAAGAAATTATCAAGCTAATTAATTCTGACTGCAGGATAGTTGTTTTCTTTTCAGAAAACCACTACCAGTATTACCAACAGTCCTGCTTTCCCTCTGAAGAACTTGCCAAAGAATATGATGAGAGTTAGGAAGGGCCTTAATCTGACTCTTCCTTTGAAAACAGACTTCTCATCCAAATGCCGGCCAAGTACAGAAGGATTCATACCCTTACTGTGTAAGAGTTTTTAGAAATAAGTAAGAAAAAGATGGACATTTCAAGAATACATATAAAAGGCCAATAAATCTGAAAGATGTACAACCTCATTAGTAATCAAAGGGGTGTAAATTAAAATAATTCACAAAGATCCCAAAACTTAAAAACTGTTTTTGAGGATGTGTGGAAATGGGAACCATCATAAACTGCTGGCAGGAACCATAAATTAATAGAAATTTCTAGAAGAGTTTACAATACACCACAAAGACCGTAGATTTGCTCATATTCTTTGATCTAGCAATTTTATTTCTAGGAACTTACCCAAGGAAATAATAAAAACACACACAGCACTTTCTGTGTTATGAAATTTACCAGTGTCATTAATAATAGTAAAAAAAATTATGCACTTGCCCTCTAACAGGTTCCAATTGTAGTTATTTAAAGTTATGTTTAAGAAGAATGTTTAATAATGTGGAAAATATTCATAATGCATTTTTAGCAAAATAAGTAGGTTATAAAATATCTAACTTTTCTACACCCACACCAGAAATATGCACCTATACACAAAATGCTCAAGCCCAGATTAAAAAAAAAAATTAGCAGAAGATTATTTAAAAAAAATAGCAAAAGTGTTCTGTGTGATTTTCTACGTTTGCCAAATTTTCTACAGTAAATATTAAATTTGTAATGAAGGACAATGCAAATATAAGATTTAAGGAAAGCACAGGAGGAAAGCCCATTGGGTCTTGGTCTGGGAGGCAATCTCCAGAGATCACTGCAGAAGGGAAGACAGTGTGACGTGGGGCTGAATACAAGAACTGGGTCGAAAGGCTAGAGAACTCTTTTCTCCCATGAGAAAGTCAGCAAATGATTTCAGGATGGCCTTGGAGATGAAGCAGTTATTTACAAAAACTCTTCATTGTTTTTCCCTTTTCACGAAAGGGAAATGGGCCAAATGAAACAGGCTCAACAGAGAAATCAGTTTAGACACAACGGTGAGTGGGCGCAGGTCTCTCTATTTTCTCTGTCTTTATTCCCAGCACAATTACCAGCTAATAACAGACGGTAGGAAAAGGCTTCCTGAACAAAGGAGCGCACGAGGGGAGGGAAGTGGTGCAGATTCAGCTTGCGGCCGCACAGACAACACCTGCCTCACGGAGAAGTATGGAGAAGAGAGAAACCAGCAACAGGTATCTGGACTCTGAGTAAAGACGCGTAACAGCGTTCTAGCATGAATTGATGACAATTACAGGATATAAGGTTGGAATCAAAAGATGAGTACCAAAGCACAGTAAATAGAAAAAAAGGGCAAAGGACAGAGAAGTTATTGTTCTTGGGGAGAGATGCTCTGCAAACAAACAAACAAACAAACAAACAAAAAACCCTGAAAGCAAACAAAAACATCTGTTGGGTTTACAGATGAGTAAAAATTTCACCTCCAGTAACCTATTTGCTGGTGGAAACCCACTCCTCTAAAACAGAAAGGAAAACTTGGCCACCACCACCAATGGTAACAAGTTTAACTAGTTTCATTTCAAAAAGTATTCATTAAATACTACTATGTACCAGGGTTGAGTTAAAGGATGGGAAATGAAAATGTGATTCTGTTTTTCAAAAATCTGCAATGTAGGTAAATACAGGCAAGTATCAGAAAGGCGCTCGCGTGCCAGCTGCACAGCGTTGTGTAGCACCAGGAAGTCCTTCCGGGTGACGGCCCTGAGCTGGGTCGCACAGCATTAGTAGGATCTTAGGATTCCCAACTACCATACAAGGGATGAGTGAAAACCATGGAGGATGTTTAAGTTAAAATAATTACAGTGAAAGATATACTGTCAAGAATGGCAGGACACGTGTGTCCAAAGTGAGAAAGACTATTCTGAAGGAAATTCATGGCAGTATGTCTTTTACTACCATATATTTTAAAATGTAAACACTCACAGTATATTTTGGTCACTTCTAAAAGCTTACAAGGCACCCTCGCTATCAAATAAAAATGTTACAGCGTGTCCTCATCCAGTTTAACTGAATCTGGATGCACTACTGTGAAATTTCTGGCTCTTCCTCCAAGACAAATGACTGGGAGATGTAAATGTTTTGAATCAATTCAGGGCACAGAACAGCCACAGCAGCTCATCCAAAGACACTCAGGAAAGAGGGCTTCTAGAACTGCTCAGAAAGTGGCAAAAATGGTAGGATTTGATAGGATACAAAAGTGTGTTTGAAGAGATGGGAGATATTTTGAGGGAGATGAGTGGAAATATACTTATCACCATTATATATATATATATATATATATACTTTATTTTTTTAAAATTCACTGTAGTTTTTGAACATACCTTGTAGGGTCTAGACTGTGGATTCTATGGCTGGCAAATTTCATGCCAAGGATTGTCAACAGCAAAGAATAATCACACTAGGCAAGGGAGGAAGAGAGCACCTATTTGTATCAGCAGGTACTTCACAAACTTATAGAGGAGAAATGGCAGGTCAAGCACCTGATAGTTTCCAAAAGTTAAAATCATTACCCTAGAAGAAGAATGAAAGTGGACATCTTGCAGGTCCATTTTGCTAACATTCAAAAATGTATGTTTGGTATTATGCTCTGATATCTGGTTCCCCTCCATCTCACCTAATCAAAAAATCTTTTGCTTATGTATACTTAAAAAGTCTTAATCATTTTAATAAAATTGAATTAAGTAAGTTAATGCATGTAAGTATCTAGTATATAGAAGTCAGTGTTAACTATTAACAAAATTATTGTCATTTTAGCTTCTTAATTTTCTATCCTTACCATTTTCAAATTGTTTCTGCATTTACTGCTTTATATGGATTCTTTATTTTGTTACTGTTTGGCCCACTGTTTTAATCTTTCTAACTGTCTTCTTAGCTGATGGTAGTATTTATCCAGCTGCTCAACTCTGCTTTCTGTTTTTATTGTCCTATTTAATGCCCGTGTGTCTTAGTTGCCTTCAGTCTTTACCATGGCGTTTCACAGGCACTTTTATCACTGCCAATTTGATCCTTCCAATTTCTACTTTTCCTATCACTTTGTTTCTCTTAATTTTTAAATTTTCATCATTTACTTGTTCTATTTAATGTTTCTAACGTTGTCTGTATTATATTCTCTTCACTCCAGCACGTTTATTCCTCTGAAAGTCACACATGTTATGCGTCACTAAGAGCAGAGACAGCCTTGAAGAATGCCAGGTGCAGGAAAGCCAGGGTGAGTCCTCTCTGGTGTGGAAGAGATCGCTCCTTCCATAGCTGCTGGTTCAGCTCATTCCGTGGGACTGCTCCAGCTTTTTCTTTCGTGTCTTTTTGAGATAGGGTCTCACTAAGCAGTTCAGGCTGGCCTTGAGGTCATTTGGTAGCCCAGGCTGGTCTCAAACTTGCAATAATCCTCCTGCCTCAGCTTCCCAGTGCTGGAATTATAGGCATGTGCCACCACATTGGGTCTTTTTTTTTTTTTAAATGATGCTGTTTATTTTTAAAAGTTTATTTTAAAAAATAATTTCACCGGCAAAAATTTTCTGTTTAATTTTTGTGTCCCTCAGATGAAGATTAGAGATAGACACAGGTACACAGATAAAAATAGAGATATTTCATACTTAGATTCCTGGGTAGCATTGATTTCTATTATAATGAGCCCCAATCTCCCTGAGGCACAGAATTTAAAGTAATCTTTGTTGTCTCTCCTATGTCTCTCCAGGTCCCTTATTAAGCTGTTTAAACAAACACAGGATAGATGATGTGTGCTTGGGAAATCCCTATCCTTGCAATTTTCCAAATTTAATAAATAAATGGACTTCAACTTTAAGCTTGCTGTAAGCCACACACAGCAGAGTAGTCACAACTGAGTTTTCATGTTTTTTAAAATTATCAAATGATAAAATATTAATTGTGAGGCAACAAAACAGATGTTCACATGGTTCTCACCTTCCCTCACTTAGTGTTGGCTCATGCCCCATCCAGACAAAGGGAACCCAGAGAGGTGCTGGGTTTGGCTGACCTGTGTCTACACCCAGGCTCTCTCACTTACTGGCTATTCTAACGTGGGCAAAGTACTTTATCTATGACCTGAGTTTCTCATCCATAAAAGAGGGTTGCTAATGTTTATATAGACTGACTCTAGTGACTCAGTCAAGATTAGAAGTTAGTACTGTTAGGAGGGACACATTGGGGGAGACTCAAATTAGCCCTTGAACTTTAACCTTATAATGAGAGATGACTTTAACCCCTGAACTCTTTAGCAAAGACACTTAGCCCTCAGTACTTGTGCTAGATCTCCCAGAACCTTGAGCTCTTGTGAGAGAAGAATCTGAGGCTTTTTGTATCTGAGTATCTATGTGATAGTGTCCTCCTAAGCTGAGATTCACTGGGATGGGCATTCATACTCCCAGACAGGTACCTTCTTGCAGGACATACATGGCAGTCTTAGGGAAGTGTGTGTAAGTTTAGGAAGGCAAAGGAAAATGTACTGGACTTTCAGCTAAAAGACCTGTTATGGTTTGTGTCTAGTTTCCCCCCAAAGCCTCATGTAGACAAAGGGTGGCTTCTGGAGTTTGTGGTTGATTCTTGAACCAATGCTGAGATTGCAGGTGTGAGGGCTGCACCTGCCCTGGGGGTGGAATCTGCATTACAATGTGAGGAGGGGAGAGATGCTAGCTAGCTGCCACAGCTGCTGCATCTCCCCTTGCTCTTGCTCTTTTCCTCCCCCATGAAAGTTGCTCTGTGCCATATGCCACTCGGCCTTGGAGTCAGCTGAGTATGGACTGAAACCTCCACTAACTGTGAGCTAAATAAATCTTTCCTTCAGTTTGGGTGCTGGGCTTTTTGTCCCAGCAATGAGAGAAGAGTAACTGAGACAGGACCCTAGAGAAGAAAGGAGAGCCACAGCTGAAGACAAAGGAAGAGAGACGTAATATTTCACAAAGTAAGGCAATCACTCTGTCACTTGTTTTCAAGAGTAATAAGTTTTCTAGCCTTACACAGTTCAAAAACTTTTTAAAAATTAGATGCAAGTTCCTTTAAAAGTAAGCATACCAATTCAGAAACCAAAGTAAGCATAAACCATGTTACTTTATTTAAAGTAGTTTGTTAAGCAGCAATTGGCTTTCAAACAGTTTGAAAAGAAAGCCCCACTTCCACCTCAACAGGGGCAGGGAAAGCTCAGACAATCTAGATAAGACCCCACTATTTTGTGGATAACTCTGGGCTTGGTTCTTCTTCCTGTACTTCCTTTTTTGGAAGTAGTTGTTTTTGTAAACTATGTTGAAGCAAATACAAGAGCATAAAGAGTAGTAAACTTAATTATGACTAATAAATGCATTTGCCAAAACTCTGAAAATGTATACTTATTTGTATATTTGTGCAAAATTTTCCTTCAGAATTAAAAAAAAATCCTGTAAATAAATAGTAAACTATGGGGAGATAGCTCAGCAGTTTAGGCACTGCCTAGCAAGCACAAGGACCTGGGTTTGATCCCTGGTACCACATGCCATGCTGATCCTGGAACCATGTGTGTGTAGTGCTGGCCACCAAAACCAAGTGTGGTGGTACACAACTGTAATCCCAGCACTGGGGAGGCTGAGACAGGAGGATCACTAGGAATTTGAGCTACATAGTGAGAACCTGTGCCAAATACATAAATATAATACTCCAGCTAATAGTATAGATGCCATTAATATTAATGAAAAGGAAATGTACTACTGTTTTTTATTTACTTTGAAATACATGACACAAAACAAAGTAAAGCAGGATGGATGGTTGGATAGATGGATGCCAATATGCATGTAGTAGCTTAACAAATTTTCTTTTATGTTGGGAAATTTGAAAAATAAAATTTAGAAAAATTCAAAACAGGTCATGCCCTTAATGAACAGAAAACAAAGTTAATTTCTCCCCTTAGGGAAGCCCTAGGCAGAATTTAAAGACTTTATGTACCAGAGAAGAGCTTCTCAAATGTAATGTGCTTAGAAATTACCAGGGGATCTGGTTCCACGGCAGAATTTGATTTCATAGGTCTGGGTGGGTCCTGAGATGGAGAATTACAAGCTGGCAGGTGACGCTGTGGATGTCCAGGCCATGCTGGGAATGTACTAGTGGGGTTGGGAGGACAAGTAACCTGGCAAAGCTGCTGGCAGAGGACTGGGTCCTCCAGAGACCTCAGATAACAGTAAACTCAGAATTCTCAAACAACTATGAAGAGTTGAATAGGGGGGCTGAAGTAGTTGAGAGTCACTGAAAATATGAGGCACAGTAAATGCAGGGGATTCTATACTTGTACTTTAAATCTTTCTCCACATTATTTTATTACTTAAAGCACATTATGCTAATCTCAGTTAATTTCTTAAACACGGTTTCTTTTTAATGAAGAGTTCTACTTATTTTAAGAGGGATTTACTTAAGCAGAAACATGCTTTCTGGTTTTTTTGTGTTAGTGCACCACTGTGACTCATAGCATGTCATACTTCTAGCATAAGCCACTTTTGGTGGCTACCAAATGACTAGTGGAACATCTGGAACTGTACTGTCTAGTGTGGCAGCCACTCGCCACATGGGACTGTTTAAATTTAAATTAATTACATAGTGATCACATTCCTCAAGGGGAGTTGGTACTTACATAAAACGTACTGAGAATGTGTACTAATAAACATAAAGATTGAACAAATTAATTACAGGACAAAATTAAAAATCCCTCTTCATAGTTGCTTCAGTCACATTCCAAGTACTCATTAGCCATGTGTTGCCAAGAGTTAATTTACTGGACAGAGCTACAGTGGATCATTCTTATCAGTATAAAAACAGTTAAACAGCACAGTTCTAGAAAGTCTAGCTTTTGCTATCATCACTTGTAAAATTTATGACAGAATAGCAATGCCAATCATATGGATAAGGAGGTAATATTTTAGTTGATATAAATATAGTTGCACATGTCTACATACTATATATGTAAATGTCTCTTATAATGGCCATTTCCAAGATTGTTTAAAAACAGTATCCTGTATGGATTTTGCTGAGTGATATAGTTCTGTATCAGAAAGTCAGCTGACTAGGCCAGATAACTTCCAGCCCTTCTAGTTTTCCATGACTTTATGGAGTACAGAATCATGTCCTATTAATGTCTGTATTCCTGGTGTGGACTATTAGAAGATTCTCAACAAACATTGGCTGAATAAAACATTTATTCATATATTTACCCATTCTGTCAAACTGGAACATATTTAGATATTTAAAGATCTAAATATTTAATATTTAGAAATGTGGAAAAGAATTTCCCTAAACTTTACAAGAGCCAGAGATGAATATAGTTTTTTTAAATAGTTCCTACTTGTGTAAAAATAGTGGGGATTTCTTAATGAAAAAGTCTAATGTTCTACCTAAAACAAATTTGTCTAAGAACACAGATTACCTGTCTATAAGGTAATAAGTGGCAGAAACAGAGTTATCAAGAAGACCACCTTCAGAATTGTATGCTAAGGTTTCCCATAATTAAATTCTGCTTATTTAAGTTTCTTCATATTTACTGAAATATAGAGATAGAGGCAACAATAAAAACAATGTTCTCTTTTGAGGTGATTTTTCTTTGTGGAGTAGATGCCAGACCAAACTGCATCTGGAAGAACTACACGTCCTAGCCAGAGGACAGCAGGTCTATGGGGCCAAAGGTGGACCCCGCTGGGCAGAATGCCATAAAGTACCAATTCCAAGAAAAACAGCATGGGGTACATACTACCTCACAGGCAGTAATCTCCCCAGCAATACAACTTTCTCTTCTGCTTATGATTTGGAAATAGTTTCCTTCTACTTGAATTTTGTTAGGAATGGAAAAACAATCATTGTTTAAGAATAGAACATAACATTGTTATGGTTGGGATAAAGAAAATGTTTACCCAATGCCTCATGTGTTCAGAACTGATGCTCCTGGGAGGTGACAGAGTCATAAGGGTGCAATCCATTGAGGGTTTCACAGCTGTATGGTGAACATCAAAGATGAGTGAGAGGAGAGAAGATGGGGAGGACATGTTTCTCTCTGGCTCTTCTGCCCCTACTCTGCTTCATGGCTTCCATGAAACAAGCTGCCTTTCTTTGCCACACCTGTGTACCATAACTTTCCTGCCTCATCCAAGGCCAAAAGTCAATGGTGCCAGCTTAAGTATGGCTCCCCAATCCAGGAGCTACCTTGCCTCCGGTCATAAGGATGATGAGCTAGAGAAACTTTGCAACAGGCTTTCCACAATAGAAGCTCAATTGTGCTCTTCAGAGTTATGGAAACTGAGTCCTTATAAAGGAAACTGCCTTTCTCATAGCTACACAGGAAGAGTAAAGGCACACACACGCACACATATATGTGCACACCATACGAAATGATTGTATCACGAGGATGGAGACCAAATCCATTGCAATTCTATGAAGAGATAGGAAGTCTTCATAAAAATATGCATATTATTGCATAGCTTGAGCCCACAGTATGTCTCCTCGTCTGAGTGTGGTATCCTACTCACACCATTACTGAATGACCCTGAATTTGCTATGTGGTTTAACTAACGTCAAGTTCCCTCCTATACTGGAGATGGTTGGCTCACTTGTCATTCCTCCCAGAACAAGAAGTCTAACATGAGACAGAGTGTTAAATGAATCTAAAAGGGAAAATACATCTGACTGGATCGAGGTTTTGTATGACCACACGTATAGGGGTTGTGTCGGCACAGGGACAGCATGAAGGAACCTCATTCCCCAAGATTAAAGTTGTTCAGTTACTTCATGACTCCGTGATGATTGGCTCCATTCACGTCTCCATGCAGGACTCAACAGGTGAATGAGGGAAGGAGTCATTGACAGATCTGATCCCAGTTTTCCCCTTTAAGAGCTTTTACTTGGCATTTTGGGAAAAACAAAGGATTTCATGCAAATTTATAATAGTGGGACTGTGTTGTTTCTTCAACTACGGTAGGCTAAAAAAACTGCTTTTCTGGTCTGAGACATAAGAGTTGAATGGGTGCTAAGGTTTAAAGATCTTCTGGTGTAAGAAGCAAAGAGTTCTGTCCTGAAAGAAAGCCAGGCTGTGAGGCATCTCCTTTGTCCCTGCTGTCTTTGGGCCTTTTGGTGTCTGGTGTGCGGTTCACTGCTTTCCATTCATCTCAGTCTCTTCACTCTTCCAGCATGGGGTTTTTCTCTAGACCCAGTCAAAAGCACCAGAAGGTATGCAAAGGCAGCCAACCAGAAAGCATACCTGGTACATTGGAATCCCTCAATATTCACTTGTAGTTTCTTTGTGGAGCAGAGTTAGAACTCAGAATAATTAAAATGAGTTTTTAAAGATTCGCATATAAATTTTAATTATTGCCCTCACTTCCCAGTCCTGCAATTTCACATGTGGCAACATCTTCTTAATACATACTTTAAGTGGAAGGAGGGCTCTCAGAGGTAGTTAAGAAAGAATTAACATTATGGCATGTGGCCAAGCGTTTCTAAGTAACCCTTGTGATACCCAAATGCCTAGAATGCACTCACTTAAATTGGTGGCTTTTTTTGGGTTCTGATTTCTATTCTGTTTACTTTTTCAATAAATATTATTTTCCCCCCTTGCCAGGAAAAAAAAAGAAAACAAAACAAAAATGCCCATATTACAGTCTACAAAGTTGAAGCTTCACTTCTATTTTCTACTTGTATTACTATTGCAAGGCAAACTTAATGAGATTTTCTCTCTGTCATAAATGGATGTTTAAGGCCAGCCAGATAGCTCAGTGGACTAAAGTACCTGCTTGGGCAGATGCAGGGACCAGGGTTCAATCCCTGGTGTGCTGCACAGGCTCCACCCACCAGGTGCACTGAGATAGTGATTGAGACTGGGCACGGTGGCATATGCCTGTAATCCCAGCACTTAGGAGGCTGAAAACAGGAGAATCCCTATGAGTCTGATCTACATAATGAGACCCTATAGACCCTGTACCAAATGCATAGAAAAAAGAAAAATATTTCTTAAAAAATGGATGTGTATCACATATTGCCTTTATAGACATAAAAAGAACATTTTATTTCCATGATCACCAAAACTTTTCAAAAAGTAAAACGGTATGTACGTTCAAGACTGGCTGAAGCACACTCACTCCCTTAATTCACATTTTAAAGCAATTTGCAATAAATCACCTCACCCAAATGGGTAATGCTTTCTGCTATTACAAATGGGAGGATCTCAAAGAAAAGTTCATGGAGCGGGAGCTTGAGCTGGCAAGCTAGTACTGTGTCTTGGGAAACAGGTGAGAAGCAGTGGTTGTGCCTGTCAAACTTGGCTACTGACAGACTTCTATTTTTTAAAAAAATATTTATTTATTTATGTGGTACAGAGTCTCACTGCACAGCTCAGACTCATAGTGATCCTCCTGTCCCAGCCTACCAAGCTCTGGGATTACAGATGTGCGCTACAATGTCCAGCACAACATCTGGTACTGGAGATTGAACCCAGGTCCTTGTGCTTGCCAACAAGGCACTCAGACGGCTGAGCTATCTCTCCAGGCACCACTGACAGACTTCTGAGCATGCTCATCTAGTAAATTTTACACTGAAGCAACCACACAGAGAGGAAAGATAATGAAAAAGCCACAAGAAGGATCTAAGTTTCTGTATTTCAGGTAGTCTCCACCTTCCACTAGGCTGCACTTGGACAGTCCAGTCCCCTGGGTAGGAAGGAGGAGCACAATGAGAACCCCACTAGATGTAGTGACAACACACACACACACACACACACACACACATACACACTTCTTTTACAGAGATTCTTCTAGGACAGGAAGATGGGGACTTGTTTCAGACAAAGGGAGCTAGTGGAATTAAACAGGTGAGTCAATTAAAATCATCATTATATAAATTCACATGTTTAATGCTGATTTAATTTCATTGTCAGGCTGGCAAGACAACTCAGAGGCTTAAGTGCTTGCCTGGCAAGCACAAGGTCCTGAGTTTGATCCTGGTACCAAAAAAAAAAAAAAAAAAAAAAAGAAAAGAAAAGAAAGAAAAGAAAAAAGTTATAGTAAGGTATGCAATTAATTAATTAATTAATTAATTTATTTATTTCTGGAGCCGGGGATTGAACTCGGGCCCTTGCGCCTGCCAGGCAAGCACTTATTCCACTGAGCTATCTGCCTGGCCCCAGGGATGCATTTTAACTGCTGGCCATTACTCGAAATCTTTCAAATGACGTACAACATATGTGTAGTGGTTCTTATATTTTAAGGTAGTAGAATCTTTTCTTCACATTATTTGCTCTTGTTTATCAGACAAATGTACTGTTTTGGATGGAACACATTTGCAGGAGTGAGACACAAACGTAAGTGAATAGCTCTGTGCACATATGTATAATAGTATAAGGTGAAAGAAATGCTAAGATACACAGAGAGAGAGGAGGGAGGGGGTAATGTTAGAGAACAGAGAAGGGCTAAGGGGAAACATGTCAAAGAGGAGCTTGGGAGAGGAAGAGTGATTTTGACGGTAGAATTGGATGGGGAAAGTAGTGAGGGAACTGAAGGCCACCTATGAGCTGGCCACGCATAAACGAACCTTGGGGACAAGCTAAAAGTGTAATCAGATAAAGCTGAAAAGCACCCAGAATTTACTTTGAAGAAAGGATGAAGAAAACGTTGGCAGGCTCAGGCCACACTACGGGAGATTCTGAATGTTGGACTCAAAGTTGGGCTTTGCTTAGTTATGCGATAAGGATCACAGACGATTTCCGAATGAGGAACGACAGAAGTCAGGCACAGAGAGGAGGAACGACAGACAGCCACCGTGACTAGGAAGCGGTGGCAGAAGTCTAGTTGATGACTATTCCTAGAACTTGGATCGTAGTAGGGGGAACGGAAGGAAAGACAGGGAGCGCTGGGCGACCTTTAAGTATGTCTGCCTCACAGAGAAGAAGTACACTCCTCAATCACTTAGAGTCACTCTGAGCCTGTTAAGCATCGTCGCCTGTTGTCACAAAGGAATGCTGAGTACTGAAGGAGGTATAATTTAACTCTCACAGTGGCTAGGGAAGGGGGTCTTTAGGTCTTGCAGAACTCTATATCCGTCTCAAAAGTGAGCCTTTCCATCAGAAAGGAAAGAAAATGACAACTCTGTCATGCCCTACCCTCACGGGGGGAACTTCCTACTGTGAAAACTGCTAGCACAAGAGGGGAGAAAAGGTCAAATTAGAAAGTTACCCCTTCTCACATTTCACACTGCATTCATGCAGAACACTGTATGCTTTGCCAAGCCCTTTCCTACTCATTTTCTTATTGTCCCTAAAGCAGTCCTGGTGGTACTAAGCATGGAAAGGACTGGCCTAGTTTTCTAGAGGAGGTAACTATATATCTATATATAGTTACATTCTCTTAATAAATAGAGGGATTTGTTCTAATAGTGTTTGTAAATAGGATATCATGTTTGCATCTTGAACAGCAAATAACCACTAAGAAGAGAGTATGCAATGTGTTAATGGAACTGTCCTACCAATTTGATTTGAAACTGCCTCACTGCTATTTGTTTCTCAATAAAATTATGGGAAAAATGTTTTTCTAGAGGAGGGATTTAAGGAGCGCACATGCGCTCCCAGGACCCGCACTGCCTGACGCACCCCATGAGCCTCTTCTCACACACCTTGCAACCCTCCTGCTGTTGGTTCCTGAAACGCCAGTGCTCTGAGCTCTCTACGGCTTAAAACAGACACTAGTTGGATAAGACATGGGTGCTGTGGAAAATCAGCCAGGGAGTGGATGCAGGCTGCCCAGAAAGTGTCCTCCACCAAATGAAACGATATCCAGACCCAGCTGGGAATTCCATTGCTGCTGTGGGTTTGGAGACTGTTTATTTTTATTTCTTGGCTCAAACCTTTCATTCCTGTCCTTGTCTCTTTTTGTCGTCTCTGTCTCTCCTTCTCTCCTTGCAGCCACTGCTCTGTGCTGTATATACACATGGTCCAGCATTTAATATCACGACCTAAAAATACCTCTCAGTAGATGCTAACTCTGTTGCAGTGGCATGAGGTAAACTTGATACCAAAGGCACATATCCTACCATGGCCAGTCTTTGATTCCTTTAGCCTGTGTTGTAAAGACCCAGGAAAAAAAAAATAACCACAATTCAGAAGGGGAAAAAGAAAGCAAACCTAATACAAAGAGAGACACTCTTTCAAGTGGCACTTGCAAGCCCAGTGTTGTGCTGCCCTAATCGTCTGCACGTGTTGGTTGCACTACCTCACAAATGGCTTCCAGCCCACCTGAAGGCAGCAGAAGGGTCGCTGTGGAGCCTCAGAGTTCTGAGTACTGATCTTTTGTTTAGGGCTCAGTTAAGACAGAGAGACGCCAAAGGGCAGAAATGCTAGATCCATTTCCTTCCAGACTTTCTGCAGTAACTTTTCACTATACTTGTATTCTAATCCTCACATGTTTGTGTTTTCCTTATGTCCCTCTTTCCCACCTATGCACACAGCAAAGCTTTCTCTGGAAGATCTATCTTCTATCCCCAAAAGTCTTAGGAAATGTTTAAGTATTCATGTGCTTAATGCCACACCCCAGAGCTACTTCATTCCTTTGGAGTCCACTTTGAGAATACACTTCTGCATCGACATATCTTAAGTGCGTGTAAGCAGACCTCCCCGCCAGCCAGCCACTGCCGTGGTAATAACAAGCACTGTCAGCAGGAGCCCCAAATGGGAAGCATCCCCTGACTCTAGAAACCCTTTCCAGAAGGTGACACAGTTGCCAAAGTATATTTACTAGGGCTGACTCTAGGATGGATTCTTCTTCCCATAGAAGATCTTGACAAATACTATAGCAACTCAGAAGCAACTCTGCCAAAAGAAGGTATGGTATTATTTCTAATTATAAACAGCCTTAAAAGTCACCAAGACAATTACTGGTGATCAACCAGCAACATCCTCAACATCCTGACCAAATCATGAGCCTAACCATGTTGACTTGTCTCACGATTGGGAGCGCTTGTCTTATAAAGGCAGGCAGTTCCCTTTATGGTGAGGACTCCATAGCACTGGTCTACCAGAAGTTCAAGTGAAGTCCTCCCTACACTGTGCTCTGACCCTACTCCCTTTAGATCACTGCTGATCAATCTGTTCTCCCTTTCTGATGACAGCTGGTCCAACGCTATTATGGATCACCTATATCTTCTCATTTAAGGAGTAGTAGTTCTAAGCTGTTTCCACCAACTGTTCCTCATCTGATGACTCCTTCCAGACCAACCATGATCAGGTAGACTGAGGCCGACCTACAAGGGCCATCCCTCCTTTCACTGTGAACACCATGCCTCAGTTAGTGTAGGCCATGGGCACACTAATAAATCATGCCTACCATGCCTTCTTTCCCTCCCTAATTTACTGAGTCATAACATAAATCCTTATCAACCAGCCACATCTTTCTTCCTTAGTGTTGAGCCTCTTGCGACCTCTAAATGCTCAGAAAATCACCCCTGTCCTAAAGAACAGCCTCCTTTTCCAGGCTGCCCTCTTGTCCCAGCTTGCTGTCACCGCTGCTGAGAGAGCAGACGATTGATCTGAGAAATCAAGTTGGATTGCTGTCCCAAATCTACACTCGGGTCTCCTTGTGTCTGTCTGATCGATTTCACTCTGTGCGACATAGCTTGTCGCTACGAATTTTCATGCTAGTCAGGAGCCGCCAGCGCACCCAAGAACAGTGGAAGATGCCCTGCACCCCTCCCTATCCCTCCGATACACCCAGCTTCTGCATCAAATTTTTTTTCCAATCATCTATTGCCAGATTGGAAAAAAAGGTTTGTTTCTTTCTTTTTTCCCAAGGCCGCAGGCGTGGATGTGATAGATTTGGCCACTGGCTTCGCTCCCCAGGTTCGCCAGCCCCAGCTTGTGGTGGTATTCCCTACCACTGTTGTACTAGGTGTCACCTGTTTAGCAGCTCCTCTCGGCTGCCTGTGTGTGGCCGCAGGTGCCATGCCAACACTGATGGGGCCTGACAGCCCTCGACGCCAGCTGCCTGCATGCAGCCTGCCCAGTCGCCACTTTTTCTGTGGGTAGGATGCTGCCCATGGCATGACCGATACAGAAACAACAAACTAGGTGACCGGAAAGCTACAAGTCCTACTAAGTGGCATTCTGGGCCCTATGGCTTTGAAATAATTGGGAGTGATAGAAGAAAAACAAAGGGCGGGGGGGGGTCTTGTTGTCTTACACTGATGCCCTGCGGACTGTACATCTGACTGGCTGCGAGTCCGTCACTGTATCCTCCTGTCTGGCTGATAACATGGCGAAGGGTATCCACCTAAACAGAGAACAACAACAGAGAGGAAATTAGTTCGAGAGATGTCAGGGGAGGGAGGCGCATCACTGTCTCACAGGCTACCATTTGGGCAGGCCAGATTTATGCGATCATTCGGGGACATTCTTCTTGAGGAAGAAGTGTCCATGAGGAAGAGGAGGGGCCTCTCACTAATGCCCATTTCATCATCAGCTCTGAGTTCAACAAGAAGCAAAATGATAGAGGCAAACTGGAGTCTCCAGCCTACAAACTAATTGCACCGTGCTTCATGACCTGGGGCCAGGGAAGGTATGCAGGGGAAAGAGAATAAAGACATTCCTCCTTCTCTGTTTTTCTTCCACATGGATCACCCTAGACAGCTTCTTCTTTGCTGCATATACGACAACAGTTCATTTTCTGTATAAAGGAGGTTTGAGCAGCCATCCCTTAGAGAGCAAGAATTTGACTAAGACCATGGTGATTTGAGGAATTCAGACGGCCAACTGTTTGGTCACTCAACCTGTCTCCAGGGTGTGCTTCCTGGGCAAAGGGCTGAAACCCTGGCCTGCTGGTCTCTCTCAAGCACAGAGTGCTTCCCATTCCCTACACAGGGATGGAAACTGGATGGACACGGCTTGGAACTTCCTGTAACTCTTAACCAGAGCATGCAACACTGCGCTCATCACACTTCACCTCAGGACGCCTTCCTGAGGTGTCACAGAGGCAGCCAGGTGAAAAAGAAGCCCTGAGCTTTCAAGCCTGACTCACTTTTTACTTCCAGAACTGGACTCATTGCCAGAAACTCAAATCCACTGACCTCAAGGACAACTAGGAAGATGACTTTATTTAGCCTGGTTTGAAAGCTTACAATAAAACATGGGTTGCTAACATATTTGCCTACTATTTATTTCCTTATTTTGGCAAATATTGAATATGGAAAATCAACCACTGAGAAGGAGCCCTGAAGATGCAGTCAGTGAACAGAACTCCTTCTCTCTTTCCTTTTGTTGAATAAAGAAAAAGCTGCTGGTTTCACATGCCTTGGATGCCTTTGTCCCTTCACTCTACACCTGCTGCCCTCTCTCTCGGTTTCCTGGGGTGAGCAACAAGCCAGAGCCAAATGCATTCACAAAGGGTGGACAAGATTCCCTCAAACAATGGTTGTCTTTTTTTCTGTTTGGTGTCCCTCTTTCTTTTTCCTTCTCTCTTTCTCTCTGGGTAGAAGCAGGAAGCCAAGATGACTGAGGGCACTTGGACTCTAGTGCATCCGCTTGGCAGCATATTGGCTGGGTCCCTACCTGTGATTGCACGTTCGCTCCAACCTGGGCCCCTTGGTAAGAATCCCCATTGAGTGACTGCACGCTCATGAACAAATCTCCAGAGTTTGACATGTTAAAAGAACTGGAAGAACCTGGAAAGGAAAGAGTGAGGCACCTGAATCACAGAAAGGAAAAGGCTCAACCCCCGCAACTAACAGCCAAGAGGAAGAATGACATGCAAAGCAACCCCCAAATAAAAACTAAAATAACAATAACATCAACAGAGTCTGGTTAGTAGCATGAAGAACAGAGCAAGCAATAAAGGGTGCATATTGTTGGTGTTATATGAAGCCACACCTTACTCTAAATTGTCAATGGGGACTGCTTCTGCTTAGCAACTTCAAGTTGAGAAAGGGAACATTTATTCTTCTCAACTTAGTCCATTGTAGATCTCTCTTTCACATCTCTGAAATACTAGGATTGGCCAGAGGACCACACAATCAAGTACATGGGCTTATTAGCAGTTCTCCTGCCATTGCAATGGAGCATAGTAGCTACTCAACTGGATTCTAAATATGCTATTATGAAACCCATCTACTCATATAGGGGACAGCATTGGGGAGGACAGGATGCAGAAGCAATACCATACATTAGGGTTGGCCCTGGCACATCCTGACAGTCCTGATTTCTGCAAAGAAGGTCAAGTTCCTTGCTGGATAGCGAAAGCCCAGGGAGCCATGAGAATTGCAAGAATACATAAGAACGAGCTACTCTTCTCTGCTGTCTGTCAGTATGGAGAAAGAAAAAACTGAAAAATGGGACGGGAATTCTCAAGCATGCATGAAGTGTGAGATCCTGCTTATAATAATGATAATAATTTCTAGCGTGGGCCTCCCGAAGGGCAGTGAGCCATGGTTTCCACATTCTAAGGATAGAGCTCCATCCAGAGTCAGCCCTTTAGATCCATCTTGGAGCTACCCAGGATCCACTGGCTCCATTGTGGTGAAGCTCTCCCCAATCTCAACCTAAACCCAAGGGCGAGCAAAAGCATCGTGCAGCTCAGCGCATTAGGAAAGAAAGCTCAACGTGCAAGGTTTGGTTAAAACATGACGTTAGCCTGGAAAAGAAGAGACCTCAGGGACCCAGGTCAGTTGCATTCTGTATTTCAAACCCTACATTGCTGAAGTGGTGCTCTTGCCCTGTTATTCAGAGACAGCCATCATCAGGGTAGAATTGCCCACCCATGAGTCATGCCTCAGCTCTGACACTTGCTTGGTTTGCCCCAAGGTGAGGCACTGCGTTCTCTCTTAGAGAATTTCCCTGCTTCCTATAGAGAGCTGCGGCTAGATGGGAGAAGCTTATTCCCTACAGGACCACTTAACAAGTGAGAGATTCTAAATCTACCCTCAGTGCTTAGCATCAGGCTTCAAAGGCAACAGCCAAATAGAAGAACAAGATGACTTATGAATGTTGGGACAACCACAAGTTAAAAATGTCTGTAATTTTCTTTTTTTGTGTGTGGGGTTTTCACCTCCACATAAGGCACTACTTTACTATATAAAACTGTCCCTCCATGTACCTCACATCCTACTCCTATTTTCCAAGAGAAAAGGCATTACGGCAGTGCTTTCTTCAGGGAGCCTGGAGGACCGCTCAAGCATCAACCAAAGGACAGTGACATTTTCATAGCTCTGCAAAAGATACTACCTCATCTGGCATACAGTTTTTTTTCTCCTCAGTTTATCTAAGAGGAATTAGAAGAGTTGAATCTTAGCAAAGTAGGCATAACAGTTGTCCAGGTGTGGCTTATAGTCAGTAAGTGAGATGAAGGCTTTGACCTCGAACTTGCTTTCATTATTATGCTGCACATCTTTGAAGGTATCCCCCAATCTACGGATGAGGCAAGAGGTAGCACAGGTCCCATTCTCATATGACTATAACACCCAGAGCTCTATGTACTAGTTATATCTGCTCCAAATCTGCTTTGTAACCACAGAGATAAATCCTAAATAATAAAAGCCATTGCAGTCAGTGTCACAATACATGCTTGCACTTTGATGTCAATAGAAGCAAGATCCCAAGTTATAATTGTTTGTGTCATCAGACTTCTCCTTCCATGTCCCTATGAATATTGAGTTTGAAGCCCAGGTATTTTATTTCCTTCCCATACAAATACCAGGTAATGAACACACACATTGTATGATTTGCTGTTAGTTTATTGTAAATCAACACACAAGCTGAGAGATGGGAAGAACCCCCAAAGAGCTACACAAGGCCAAGCAACATGCCATCCGTGGAACCATGAAGGCATGGAATGTGCCATTTACAAGATGTACACTGCAATTGACACAGATGATTTAAAAATATATGTGCATAGATAAATTGTAAATATGTCTGGCTGCCTAATGTACACAGAGATAAATATGCGCATATAAATGTACTTCATGTACAAATGCATTTGTATCAGAGAAGTAATTGCCGAAAGAGTCGCCTGTGCTCTTGGCTGTGCTGTTTTAGCATTTTGCTGTATCTGTACACCCATGTACAACACTACATGGCTTCTGCCTCTCTGATGAGTATCTAGAGGCAATGACTATACTGATGGAAGAGAACAGGTGCCCTAGATGACAATAAGGCAAGGAGAAGATGACACAAAAGTCTAAACAAGGCAGGACAGCCACACTCTCCAGCCAGCACTGGAAGTTGGAAAGAACTTATCATGGGGCAGACAGGTTCCTGGGAGCACAAGGCTTAGATAAAAATGAATGGGCTCTCTTGGAGGTGCTGTGAATCCTCCAGCAATGACACAATTTTCTAGCTTGCTGGCTGGGAACCTTGTCTGCAGATTGCTGTGGAGTACTCAGCAATCACTAGAATTACAGTTCAAGATATGCTTGAAAGTTTAACAGATCTAAATTTGGTGTAAGGATGGAGACAAGTTCCTTATTTAAACTGCTGCAGAGACCTCAAGGACATGTACAGAGACACATCTACAGCCAACTAGCCAGAGAAGAAAAAAAGGATCACCTGGGATTCTAATGCATTTGCTTGGGCAGTATCACAGAATGGAAATGTGCTAACATTCATGTTCATTAATCCAATTTTCCAAAGATTGCATTCCTACTTTAAAGGATCCTTAGAAAGTTTAATTATTTTTCAGAAAAAAATGAACAAAACAAACCAAAAAGAAAAAAGAAAAAAAAACCCAAATCTCAATTAACCTCATAACCTTCTACCCAAAGTAGAATAATAATACATGAACCTAAAGTGCTCACAGTAAAGCCCATAGCAGGGCTTCTCAACCTTGGTGCTAATGACATTTAGATCAGGTAATTCTTCAATGTCAGGAGCATCTTATATGCTGTACACTACATGATGCTTAGCAATATGCCCATTTTTTTTGTTTTTTTTTTGTTTTTTTTTCCATTAATGCCCTCCTTCCAAAATTGTGACAACTAAAAATGTGTGCAGGTCATATTCAGTGTCTCTGAGTGCAAATTTGCTCCCAGATGAGAATCAGTGGATGTACTTTTCCCTCTTGAGAACCTCAAAGTACTTTCAAGTATTGGCTCATTCTTTCTCTCTGAGTATACAATTCTTATAAAGTAGCAGTACGGCAAATAATCGCCTTAAGTTCTCCAGAGAGATGATGTCAGAGGCAGGCTGAAAATGAGTTCCCACCCCATTTGGAGGCACAAAAGATGGACTGTCTTCACCTGATGCAGACTTCCTTATGTCTCATGCTTGCTTCCAAGAAAGGGGCCTCATTTTCCTGAGGTCACTAGTCATGTTTTCGTATCTTATAAAAAATAGATTGAAGATGCATCACTCCAGGTCTCCACCAGTCTACGTTTCTTCTGAAGAAGTATGAACTTATATTTTTATGGCTGCTTCAATTGACCTCCATTTTTGTTTTCTTTGTTCAGAAATTCCCTTCCTGTGATTCATGCTTTCCCCCCATCTGCCTTGCACAATTCTGCTATGAAGCAGCCATACCGCTTCTAAAAGCTTTCAAATCCCCCACAGGTGCTAGTCCTACATGGCCTTTATGAAGTGCGCTTAAAGAAAAGGAGACAAGGTAAATTTCAACAAATGAGGATACTTAGAAGTGGCCTAAGGAAATGTTCTGCTAACCCCAAAAGAAATGTCTGGAGGGAATACTTCCCTTGCAGTAGAAATGGGTATTAATACTTAGGAATGTTTCTAGAAGAAATGTCCTGCTTCAATGAGGACAGCATAGAAAGTTCCTTGGAACTGGGAGAGGTGTGTACACCTGTAATCAGCACTCTGGGAAGCCAAGGCATCAGGATCTCAAGTTCAAGCCCAACCTGGAAATTTAGACTTAGCGAGAGACCCTATCTTGCAATAAAATTTAAAAAGGGCTGAAGATGAAGTTCAGCGTCCCAAGTTCAATTTATAGTATTCAAAAATGATAAAATAAAATAATATTTCTCAATTACAGAACTCTAAACTTCAAATTCTATCAAAACATATTTTCACACATTAGCCTCTTATTTAAAATTTGTGCCATGAATGTTGGTTCATGTCTAGAATCCCAGACCTTGGGAAGTTGAGAAAGGAGGATGTCTTGTGAGTTTGCAACCAGCCTGGTCTCCACAGTGAGTCTAAGACCATCTTGAAATCTACAGCAAGACCCTGCTCCCAAAACAAAAGCAAAAACAAAAAGAAAAAGAGCACAACTAAATAAATGTATGTTATTTTTAATTATAATTTCTATTTTCAAAGGACTAAAAGCCAATTAGCATAATATGTACCCTA
>NDGN011470141.1:0-20373 GCA_002564285.1 Tympanoctomys barrerae | reverse complement strand
CGAACCACAGTCCCTGTGCTTTGCCAAGCTTGTTCCAAGTAGGTGCTTTAGACCACTGAGCCAGAGTATAGCTTCATTTTGCATCCACTTATGTACAAAGGCTTTGAGTTTGTTTTTCTTTATAGCTTAGTAATACTCCATTGTGTAAAAATACTACATCATTTTCATCCATTCCTCATGTGACAGGTATTTTGCTTGTTTCCAGGAGCTGGCTATCACAAATCTTGCTGCTATAAACACATATAGCACTATGATACGATGTTTCCAGTTCTTTTGGGAAAATTCCCATTAGGGGGATAGCTGGATTGAATGGGATTTACAGTCCTAGTTGTGTGAGGAGTCTACACTGATTTCCATACTGTTTGTACCAGTCTACATTCCCACCAGCAGTGGAGAAGGGTTCATTTTTTGCCGCAGCCTTTCCAGCATTTGCTGTTGGTTGATTTCTTCATGATGGCCATCTTTTCTGGGATGAGATGGTACCTCAATGTTGTTTTAATTGGCATCTCTCAAATTTCCAATGATGTGGAGCATTTTTCATGTATTCATTTGCCTCTTGTATTTCTTCCTCTGAGAATATTCATCTCAGATGCCCATTTTTTGATTCTGTCCTTAAATTTCGGGACTGTAATGGGGTTTGGTTCTTTATATATTCTAGATAGAAGATCTTTGTCTTAGTGCTTCTTAGTTAAGACTTTTTTCAAATTCATAGGTTATCTTTTCACTCTGATGGTGATTTTTTTTTTGATGTGTAGAAACTTCTCAATAAGAGGAGGTCCCAGTTCTTGATTCTTTCAAGTATTTCCTATGCAGTTTGATTTTTGTTTATGAACTATTTGCCTACCTCTGTATCTTCAAGATTTCCACAGCCTTTTTCTTCCAGAAGATCTAGTGTTTGTGTTTTAATGTTTAGATCTTTAATCCATTTTGACTTTAGTTTAGTGTATGGTGATAGACCCAGGTCCAGTTTTAATTTTTGTTTCTTGCCTTTTAATTAAAAAAATTTTCAATATTACTTTTTTCAGACCAAAATATTTTATTTATTTATACTGGGTCTTGCTATATAGCACAGACTTGTAGTGATCCTCCTGTTTTAGGAGGAGGATCCTAGGGAGGATCCTATAGCCTCTCCAGTGCAGAGATTATAAGCATAGAGCACCTCACCAGGTATCGAACCCAGGTCCTTGTGCTTGCCAGGCAGACACTTAGACTGCTGAGCTGTCTCCCCAGCCCCGATACTACCTTATCACCATGATCACCCTCGTTAAGTATATAACCCCACCCTGTGCAAGCCTAAAACCGTACAACTGGGTATGCAGTAGTTATTTGCTAAATGAATAAACTGATAGTTTTTCTTAAAAATTTAAGATCTATGTGAACCTCAATTATTAGTAGAATCTTTTCAGTTTTAATTTTGCATGCAGTTGTGCTAGTGAACTTACTTTAGGAAAGATTAAGCCTTATGGTAAAAGAAATATGTAATACATCTAGAGAATAATACATCTAGAGAAGATATCTGTTCAGTTGGGCTAGAAGAGGGACACTCAGAAACACCTTCAGAGTGACACAGCTTTCTCAGTAGTTCAGGTGCATTGTTGCCCAGCAGGTTGGAGGTACCAGAGAGGGCTTTTAGTAAGGCTGAGCAGAGTCAGAAAGGAGAAGGTTCTGGTTCCCAAGGGTACCTGGAACCTCTGTAAACTCTCAGAGCAGAGATGTTCAGAGACCATGACTGAAGAGATGCAGCTACAGAATAGGACACTGAAGAGCAGGGAACTGTATAGTGAGTGGACTAGGAAGCTGGTGGGATCCAGCCATACAGAGACAGGTTGTGGGCTACGTGGAGGAAGAGGAGGACCCCAGGGAGAGTTTTGGAAATGAGAGTTTCTCATTTCCACTAAGGACTGTTTCCAGCAACTGTAGCTGAGATTTAATTTCCAGAACTCAGCCACAGGGAGAAGGAAGATTTCTGAGCCAAAGCCAAGCAGTGGCAGCCGACGGAGCTGAGGATAAATGTGACTGTGGCTGGAGGACACTGAGTCCTGTCATAGTGACACAGAGTGGCTTCTCTGCCCAGTGGGGTACTGTGGGTTGCGCACAAGCTTATGAGCTTTCTTTGTAAAATACCACTCCACACTCATGCCTCCTATAAACTCTACCCTTAGGTGCACAATTCTTTGAGTCTTATCAGAGATTCTCCATGAATTCTGCCTCGGTAGTTAACACTGTTAACTAATGGTTGCTGCCTTTTATTATTTTTCATGTTTTACGAGCCTATATTTATGCTTATGTTATCCTTATAATGCATTGTTATGAGAGGAGAAAATCAAATTCTGGAGTGGTTCAAATACATGGACACACTTTCCCAGTGCAGAAGTAATGAAGCTAGGACATTCAGCCTCCACCTAGCTTTAAAGTCTTGATGATTCTTTCCAATATTAATAATCAAGAAACACTAATAAAGATCCAAGCAACTGCATAGAAGGAAACTGGGAATTCATAGTCTTCTTTCATGTTGCTCTTTGCCACAACAAATTTAAGGGCTGAATATCATCAGTGGAGTACAAAGAAACCAGAGGGAGGATACACCTCTGTCAGTGTCAGACACAGGGTTCCCAAGGATCTCTCATAATAATATGAAAGGGCAAAACCGTGGCCAGATTTTGCATAAGTGGCTGGAGGAATGGATGCAAATAACCAGCTCTCCCCTATATTGCAATTTCTTAGTATGTGCAAAGATGCAAAGGAAAATGGGATCAATCCCGGCTTTACTTTTGGCACAACCAGAGACAAATTAGGAGGCAATTACAGTAATGATACCACTCTGCTGTTCTGACCTCCTATTGGGAACTGCAATGCCCAGTCAGCAAACATCTTCAGGCACTTCAGTGTACATGTGCATGCATGAGTTGGTCATACGTCTCACCCTCAGAGAGAGCCCTACAAGGCAAGGAGGCTAAGGGGCCCCCAGGTTCCAAAGCATTCAATCTCACCCACCACCTTTACCACCAGTGAAGACATCATGCGGATTCCAGGCACTATGACCTAGGCTCGATCTCATCCTGAATTTAATGTCTCTGTGTGTTTCTCATGAACTGTCCCCATTACACCATCCTCCACCTCCAGAGAGCCTCTGCTTCTTGGCACATCATATATCTCCCAAGTCTTGTGAAATGCTTCCTGACCCAAGCATCCTTGTTTGATTTACTATGTACCCAAGTGCTTTTATAGCCTGAGAGCATCATACCTGCCCATCATTTTCTCTTTTGTGTTTGTGCCTGATACACACAGGTGATTAAGATGTGTGTAAAGCAGGAAAAGGAAGAAAGGAAAGAAATGCAGGGGAAAAGAAAGATAAAGAGGGAGAGGCAACAACAAGAAGAGAGACAGCAAACATTCCTCATTTAACCTAAGAACTAATTTTAAAAAAAATAACAGAATGAAACAGGGTAAGTGGACAGCTCTGGATGGTTAGGACTCATAGAAAGATGGAAGTAAGATTCAGCTCATTCACTGGGCAGGGAAGTGAGGCTCAGCTGACTTGGCATTCATTTTCTGAAAGCTTCAGAATATATTACAGCATGAAGCCATGAACCTGCCTGTTTTCTTCCAGTCACCCCACTGGCACTGATTTAAATGCATGGATTTCCTCTCTCCTCCATCTCTCCCTCTCTGCTTTTCTCTATGCCCTATTAATTTCATCAGAATCACAGAGTCAGAGAAAGTGATCCTTGTAGCCACAGTGGAGGTTCAATTAGATGCCACAGGTCTGGGTTGCTGCCTACACTTGGCAAGCATCTCTGCATAGCTGTGGCATTCACAGTCTTTTCTTACTCCAGGATAAAATTCAGTACCCTCCTTGAATAATTCTCTTATAGGAGAAATCTCGCAGGTCCTTTTGTTTCACTTGTCTCTTGGACAATGCCAGTATATCCATAGAAATTTCCTTCTCCATGCAGAGATGAAAAAAGGAAGGGGGGCAAAAAGATAGCTGTGCTTCAAATTAAAACACAGAAGATCCCTCAGATATAATCACTTCCTCCATGATGACTCAGCCCCTCAGCAGTGCCCATGAAGCATCCTGGAATCCACCAGAACTCTTTTCTATCACAGTTCATGATTAGGAAGCCTGCCCACTGCTGCCTCCCTGGCCTTGAAAGGGACAAACAGTGCCACATCCAGCCCCTGCCTTCTTGGGCAGCCAATGCGATGTGGAGGGAGGCGGGACTAGTTCAAGTCTCAGTCTGGTGTAACCTTCTATCCTGGCATAAGCCATTATATAACTCAGTTTTCTCATGTAAAGGGAACGCTAGTGCTTACAGGAAAGCTGAGGTTTCAATGTGTTTTCCCTGGTGTGCTGGAATCAGGAACAAAGTGTAGTAAGAGCTAGATGAATGTTCTTTTCCATTTCCTTTAGGAAATATACAGTCATGATGTAAAATAGGACAACTGAAATGCACATGTGCCACATATACACATCATAGGTGTATTCATAAAATTATGTACTCATAAAATTACATACTTATAAAATTAATATAACTAATCTCTTTTCCTAGACTGCTAAGTGCCCTTCTCTCCCAAGGAGGGAAGAAAATTCAGAATAGTCGTGATTGAAGTTATGTCCCTTCTTCTCATATGTCCCTATACCCTAGTGTGGACAAGGTCCAGACAGTGTTGGTAGCTTGGATATATGGCTCATGATTCAAAGCCCATTAGCTCATGGGTCAACCATGGATGTTCTATGGTTCCTGTCCCTCTCTTTCCTCCAGGTCCAGCAACCCAGAGTCTGGTGCCTTTGATGTGCATACGGTCTCCCCTCCCTTCTGTAATTATAAGGACCAGGGAATGTATTCTCAGTAGAACCCACAGTCCTCTTTCCCTTTCCTAGGGCTGCAAAGCACTCTTTGATCAAAGAAAAACATTGCCTATTTTTATGTGTTTTCCTTCAGAAGCACCCTTCCCCTGCAGTCTCCATCATAAATTTGGCAGCTTGAAAGACACAAAATCAGGAACACAAGTTTCTCCCAGGTCAGGAAGCCTAAGGCCTGCTGTTTTGGTGAATAGAGCCAAGAGGACATGAAGCCGTGTAATGAACCGCTCAGATTTTTTCTTCTGCACAATAATAGTAGCAAAGACTTAAGTAGCTAACGTGGGGTGAGCTTCATGAAAGTACTTGCCTGTCCATGGTTGCAGAACACCCCAGCCAGGGAGGTGTAGCGCTTTGCTGACTACTGCATGCTTCACTGACCCTGTGTTCTGGGTAGCAGAATAGACTATGGCCCCTACTTTGATAGGTTAGAGTTTGTACTGGTAGGGTGTGGACCACTTGTTCACACACCACTGTTCCTCTCTGAAATCCGCTGGCCCTGTAGCTATTATCTGCATCACAGTATGTTTCTAGCTCTGCTCTGAGTCAGGGTGACAGAGTCCAGAATCCTGAAACTAGGATCACAATCCTAGTCCTTTCTTGTGGCTACTTTCTCATTGTACTTAATGCTTCTTTTGGGAAGCAAGGCCATTGCCACATTCTCCCCATGCCTACCCAACTCAAAGGTCATGTCTGTGGGCAGAAGATTCTACATTCAGGAGTGAATGGTCTGACCATTAACGCTGCCTCCTTGTGTCCAGGGCTCAGGACTCCCGCCACTGGTCCTAAAACTATTAGCTACAACCTGCTTGCCAGGTCACTCTCCTTCACCTGTCTGAAGGAGTTTTTTGGTACCCTCCTTGTTTCCTCGTTTTGCTTCAGCTTCCTGGTCTTGACTGCCTACCCTTCCGTGTTATACATAGGGTTTTTCTAGGGTGTGGTTTTCCTAGCCCAGAAATTTTATGTTTTATTTAACTCTTGTGTATATAGCTGAAGTCAGAAGAGTTCGCTTCCAATAGAAATTAGATGTTGATGGTAGGCCAAATAACTCAGCGGATTAAAGCACTTGCAAGCAGGCACAGGGGCTGGGGGTTCAATCCCAGGGCCTGCTGTGCATGCTCCACCCCCTTTCTCCACTTTGAGAGGGCAATTGAGACTGGACATGGTGCTGTGCACCTATAATCCCAGCTCTCGGGAGGCTGTAAACAGGCAGATCACTACAAGTCTGATCTAGTAGTGAGACCCTGAAGACCCTATAGACTCTTCCCTAAAATACAAAGAAAAAAAAGAAAGAAAAGAAAAGAAGAAAAGAAAAGAAATTAGATGTTGAGCTTGAGTTCTTCCCAGCAGAACTCATGGAAGAGTCAAAGGAAGGAAATAGGCTAAAGTTTTAGGCATTGAATCTTCCTATCAAGGGCTGCATGGTCACTGGAGTCCACACTCCTGGGTTAAAGGTGAGGTGGGAAGTGTGGTATTCCCCAAAGACAGCCAGAGCGTCTGTACCAGGAAAGAATACTAGGAGGAGAAGAGGGAAGATGGCTTGGATCACCCATTGAACAAAAAAGGCAGGGGGTGGTGCTGGCAGAGCCGACAGGAACAGAGGGGGTCAGGAAAGTGGAAACAGGGCAAGGTAGCCTTGGATCTCAGGCTAAACTGAGGCATGCGAGGCTGGGCCATCATGCTGTATGGACAAGGCATGCCTGCTCAGTAGCCTCTGAGACTGGACTGATTCATAAGTGAAGTTTCCCAATTTACTTCTGTGTCTACTACACATTCTTCCAAATCTCATCTCTGTGAATCATCTGGGTTTAAGTGAGCAGGACTACATTAAATGCACTCAAAAGGCTCTGTGCAATGAACATAATGGTGCCATCCTTCAACAGGAGCCATATATCAGGCAAGATCTCCATGACGCTAATGCTTTCTCTAGGACGAAGCTCTGTCCCTCTCTTCCTGACCTGGTCCTGGGGTCACCTTTCATTCCAGCTCCCTTCCTAACACCTCTATTGCTAGGAGGGTTTGTGACTGCCTTCCATCCTGGGAACCCAGCTTCTTAAGAGGGCAGAAACACGGGACTCCCAGTGAGGTGCTCTGAAGTTTGGAAAACAAGGATCACAGAGCTTAGCTCCTCTAATGAACCAACTCCTGGGCAAGAAAAGCCTCTTTTCTCCTGGGAACCTAGCTTACTTGAGACCTGCCGGAGGGAAGAGTCTTGATTCGACACAATATTGGCCAACCAGAAATGTCCAGCAAACATGTTCCTCAACTAGAGCCAGAGGGATGCTGTCATGGCCATCACTTTGTGCTTGCACCATTACTTGGTTTACAAGGCACATAGCAACTGCTGTGTGTCACTGTGAGATGCTCTCCACTAAGATGAAACGTCAAGAAAGACCTCAGCAACAAAGCACATCCAGGACGTTCTTCCCACCATCTGCTGCTGTGAGCACAGCTAGCCTTTGGGGCCGGGAAAGGAAGTCAGAAGCTGGTAGTGGGGTCTTGGCTCCACCCTCCATCCACAGGATATGTGGGAGGCAGGGCCAGGAACTTCCTCTCTGCAAGGTGGGGATAATATTCTAGCTTCTTACGTAGCTGCTATTATGAAGGCCATAAAACTGCAAACTTCAAAGCTCTATATAAAAAGTAATAGTATTTGTGTCTTCTGAGCCTATCATTCTGACAATTAATAGCTAGATTTGGCTCCTATTTACCTGTCTTTTTGTCTCATGGTGCACTGAATGTCATCCCTTAGTTTTCCTAGATTTCTCACTTTAGCCAATAGAAGCAAAGCTGCTGGTGGACCCACTGTGCCTGGAGGGATGCCCAGAGGATGGGCTTCTCTGCCCTCACTGTGGTCTTTGCTGCACCCAGAACTCCAGCTGAGCATCCAGAGCCATGCCCTCTGGCTTACAGACCATTTGCACAGTGATAGGAAGACCAGCTCTTTAGGCTTCCTGCAATATAAACATCCAATATAGCATGTGTGTGTGATTTCCTTCTCTTTTAATTGGTAGTTTGGATTCCACTGCACAATAAGCTTTCCCTACATCAAGTCAATTAGTTCCTGCAAATGCACTGGGTGACTCTATAATTATTGCTTGGTGTCAACATTTGAAAAGTGGAAAGCAGCAAACCTTAACCATATGACTTGGAAGTGAATGTCAAGCTCTTACAAAAAAAAAAAAAGTTCCTGATTTTTCCTATTTATAGATTCACATGGATCTCACTTTGAAGGAACTGCATGAATCTACAGGTCTAGAATCAAGAGATATAAAAGCTACCTGACCTTCCACAGAAGGAATACAAACCCAAGCTCAAGTTCCTACTCTATGAAATGGGAATGGAACCTTCGTTTCCATATAATCTATGAGCCTCGAGCAATCAAGGATAAAGACTGAACGCTAAGTCATACAATTCTATAAGCCCTTAAAGTATTAATGCCACAGCTGGTAAGAGACTATGATTATTTTATTTGGTAAAACATTTTTTTCAGTTTTCAGAACATGAAGTTCATTTGCAACCCCACATGGCAGGTGATAGCCACCATGGGTGTTACTGTTCTGCAAGGCTTCTTGGGGCTTATTCCCTGAGATGATGTCACCTACTTTAGGGGACCATATAACTTGGGGTGCCAGGTAAATTCACAAAGATGTGATGTCACTAAACCAGACTGTCATCTGCACTGATTCTACACTCAGGCTGACTAGAGGTTTGGCTCCTGGCTCTGCCCTGGTACCTGTAGGATATGATATAACTCTGCTGATCAGATTTGGCATTTTCCTTATGATTGAGTGAGATCCTTTCAGAATAGGTTCTCAATTAAAGCTAGCTTTCCCCCTCCTAAATCTGCACCAACATTTCTAAATGATGCATATGTGAATTAACAATGTCCCCAGACATGAGCAAGGAAAGAGTCTGTATGCAGGTCACTGAGTTGAAATCTATTGCTCCTCCCACTCCTGTGAGAGGATTTAACAGGAAAACTGGGAAGGAAGTGGCCTAACATCAGAGCCCTTGGGCACCGATGGGGAGAGAGTGCAGGTTGATGCTGTTCTAGACAAATACTTCAGTCAGAATTGAATGTTGCTACTGTACTTGGGACAAAGGACAAATGATCAAAGAAGACTAATTATAATGAATTATGATCCCTCTCCAAGTCTGTGCTTGGTATTTCAGCTGCCATGTGAATGGATGACAAAGCTGAGGAAATTACCGCCTGCCATCTGTCTGAAAATTCAAAACAGGAGCAAAAAGTGCTCAGAGGGCAAGCCAGCTAATGATTAATTAAAATCTTAAAAGTGCTGCTCACTAGTCGATCTCTGCACACATTCAATCCTAAGGAGGCGCAGAATGGGGAGCTGGCTTCTATCAGTTCCAACAGGGTGTTCTACTCTGTGGACAGATAATGGAGAGATTAACACATTAGCAGCCACAGGCTCAAGGCCAGCTCGGTGTCTCCAGGGCTCTTTGCCACTCTAGCCATTCAGGCAAACTCCCAAACAAACAGGAAACAGAACAAATGGCATGCAGGCTTACACAACCATCTCTCCAACTCAGTGTGCTCAAAAGCAGGTCCATTATCCTCCCTCCCATAAGAGCTTTTTTTTTTTTTTTTTTTTTTTTTCCCCTTAGGGCACCTGGATCAGAAAGCAGCGCTGCTGCACACACAGCTCTCCTATCTCTCCCTGTCTGGAGAGCCATGCAGACTGCCCCTTCCTGTGGCTTCTCCCAGGAGATGAAACCCCGTGCTTCTGTGCAGCGGGTCTTCTCTTATTAGTGCCTCCTCCACACATCCACTCAGGACTCACTGCTGGTCAGTATCATTTCCTTGGCCTTCAGGCCTCCAGCCTCTTGCTCTCCATCTACTTTTCGGATTCATGGTCAAGCCATCACCATGCACTTTGGGGCTCAGTGAGAGAGTCTGATGACTAAAATCCCTCACAAGTGCATGATATCTATTAATTCTGTTTTCAAATTGTTTATAAATAGCAAAAACTTAAAAATGTGCACTTTTGGAGCATCCATATATCAAATATTCAAAGACAGGACATCGGGGATAGAAAGCAAGAGATTCCCTAAAGTGCTGCCAGCTCAGACTTCTGCTCATCCCTGACGGACTTTGGAAATACTTAGGAGAGCACATTTTAAAATCTGTTGGTGCAAAATCTCACATTGATTTCCCTTCTCTATGTCTCTAACTTGTCCTCTAAAGGCATGTCATACTTTTAATGCTACAGTATTGTTATATGCTTAATTGTTTTATAGCCATGACCTCTTATATTTGAACTGGGCCTTAGTGCCCATAAGGGATTCCCATACCCCTCAATCAGTTATTCAGTGAACACTTAGCAAATGTCAACTCTGCACAAAGCACTGCTCCAGCTGTTGCCAATGCAGGGTAAAACAAATTTTCTCTGTTCTTTCTTGTGTAACAAATAGTTTAATGGGGTAAATAGATAAATATTAGTTGGAATCATATGAAGTAGGATTAGTTGGAATCAAATAAGACACTCAAATAGTGAGAAATGACCAAATTTAAGCAATTTCATATGGCTTAATCTATATTTGTTATATTCTATTAGATCCAGCCCAAAATCAGTTCATGGGTACATGTGTCATGAGGAAAAGATGGAACCTCCCAAAGCAAATAGAGGGAAGGGACAATGTGGACAGCAGCAGTAAGGATGCCCCAGAGTAGGAACAGCTTAAAAATGGCAGAGGGTCTAGTGCAGGTAGTAAGTGGCATAAGTCAATGAGTTAAGAATGATTCAGGAATATTTCAGAGTAATATAAAAGCAGCAGGAAAGATTAGGAAAACCAGGTGAAAAATAAAGAAGCAAACTATGCAATTATCCTGAATCAATGATGCATGCTTCAAGAATATTCATGGGGTGGGAGGAACAAGAGTCCCACTGGAGAGGAGCTGGACCCCTGAGCACTGCAGTTGGTTGCAGGACCCCAGCAGGGTGGGACCCCACAATCCCAATACCAGGCCAACAATGGTGCAGCATCTGTGTTGTCCTAGACCTGCCTGCTCGGTCATGGACTCTGCCTGAACTGTATAAGATTTCCTAAATCTTCCTGCAATGTAGGCCTTTCCTACATGCAAAGACCCTAGACACACAGATCCAAGGAAAGTAGCCAGGAAAGAAGCTTCATCTCCCATTCCATGTCACATTTAGCTCAGCTCATCACTGAACAAAAGTGAGTAGAGAATTATAAGACAGGCAGATCAAAACAGAGCAAATTAAATAGTGCCATTGAAGAAAAGGAATGAAAATTAAGATGTAGTACTATTCACTAGGTAATTAGTAGCTAGCAAGATTCAGTATTACTATGTGTGACACCATGTGCTACAAACCTTATAGATATGATGTATACCATTATTACAAGCTTTAAAGTAACCATTATTTTCCAGGAAAAAAAGTCAGAGAAGTAAAGCCATCTGTCTAAGGTTATTCAAATCTCATGACAAAGCCAGGGACTGTGAACTCGAGAGCCACCCAACTCTTCACCATCTTGTTGTCTACACAGTACCATGATCCAGTGTGCTGAGGTTAGACTTGGAGACACACTTGGATCTCAGGATGGCTATTATTCCTGTTCTGCAGATAAGGAAACAAGCATGGATGATGGCCCAAAAAAAGGCATCTGAAACACTGCAGAGATTAGAATGCACCGGCAGGAAGAAGGGGAAAGATGCCTTACTTAAAATAGTTGAGGAGAAGCAAGAAGCAATTCTCCCATTGGCCAAGGTATGGATGTGCTTTTTGGCCAAAGAGTCATGTGGTGGAAATTATTTTTCTCCAGCGTAGTGGGCTCAAGATGGTGGAGTCTGTCAGAGGAGAAGCCAAGTTGGCAGTGAGTTACATCACTGGGATCTGCCTTAGAAGATACAGATTTACTTCTCTCTGGGATAGGCCAATTCTCACAGGAGTGAGTTGTTATGAAAATGGGGAAGTCAGGTCCTCCTCGGTCTCTTGCTTCCTGTCTCCTCATGTCACCTTTCTCTCATATGTGACTTGCCATGTGATTTATCCTCATGGAGCCCTCCTAAGTATAGATCAGATGCTTTATGCTCTTGGACCTCCAGAACTGTGAGTGGAATCTCTTTCCTGGAAAATGACTTAGCCTCAAGTATTTTGTTACAGCAATAGAAAATAGACTAAGACATCCCCACCAAAATAAGGGGAGTAATGATCTTCACATTATATAATTATTGTAGTACTTTCCAAAATGATTCCTTGTCTTTTCCTTTCACAAACACATATTTTACAACCATGGACAATGAGACAGTGCAATGGAATCATCCACTTTGAGAAATTCTATCACCTGCACAAGGAGGCCCCAAGATTTAGGGGTAACATGAGCAGAAGTTGGCTTTTTACTAGCATATGAAGGAAGTGGACTCCCTAAGAAACAATGACTCTGGTAGGAGTTGGAGTCTAAATATTCATTATTTTAGATGGATTTTTCTCCATTCTCCCTGTATCAAATTGGCACAGGGGGAAAGGACAAATTTCAAGATGTTGAAAAATAATTCAACAGGAAGCAGAGTCTGGGTGTTTCTCTTCTTTGATCCTAAAGGTAAGAGAGGAAAAATATTTCTACACTAGTAATTTTTAGAGGAGGATAAGGATTGGTTTATATATGTGAATTATTGCATTCTGTTGTTTGAGGTAAGGTTCAGCATACAGCACGTGCTCAGGGGTGTTATTTTGAATGGAACAAGGAATGAGCGAGTATAATGTTGCACTTGCTCCAAGTCCTGTCTCCAGCCTAGGAAGTCAGTTAGAATAATAACAGCAGGACTAATTGTAGTAGTAGCAGCAGTAAGAGACCACAGCACCTCTTTGAATATCTTCTAGCTTTCAAGATAAGGGGCTAAACTCAAGCCAAAGGGGTGCAATTTAGGTGATAGATTCAAATGCAAGAGAGACACAAAGAACTTTGTCAATACCTGGTGATCCAGGGAAGGTAAGGTATGCTGGAGGCATAGTTGGAACAGGATAATGGAGCAATGATGTGCTGGGTACAGTGTGAAAAGAAGGTCGTGTCAGTCTGTGAGACAACACAAGCAACTGGACTCTGTGGGAAGTTGAGCGCCTTCAGGTTATTCAAACAGAGGGAATAGAGCTGAAAAATCTGGGTGAACATATTAGAAAGTCCTCAGTATCATCCACAGGTGCCTGAGGCCCTGAGGAAACTAGCACACTTGTGAGTGGCCTTAATGTGTGGACACTTTTCTTACCGCGGAAAATAACTTATGCTCCCGTTGTTTAGATGAGAAACTTGCTGCTAGCAAGGTTAGCTTAGGGTTGAAAATTACAACTAGTGCAGCAAGGAATGGAGGCTTAAATACAAGAATACATTATACTGAAGAGGAACTGTAGACTGAGATCTAGGTCTATCTTATTCCAAAGTATATCAAGTTTAACCACACTGGTTTGCTCTTCTAAGCAGCGCAACATGGAGAGAGAGCCTCTTGCCTGAGGCTCCAGTCTTTCACTTCTTTCTCTCATACCATTCTCTGACATTGCTGTGCCTTTCACTTGAACCCAGTTTCCTATGTATGTGTTTGTGCGTGGGTGCATGGGTGGGTGATCACGGGTGTGTAAGCAGTCCTGTCAGACACATCAGTGAGCTTCTCATAGTTGCATGTGGTGAATTCCCCAGATATGCCAGTTGTTGTAACCTAGCACCCTGGAAGCCACCAAAACAGAGCAGGGTAGGTGATCAAAAGATAATAAAAGAGTATAAGGCCATGAGGAAAAATATTCCCTAGGAGAATGGTTTCTTCTCTCACTCCTCCAAGTGCTTTGTACCTCAACACACCCACTTCCTCTGTCCATGAGGAGCAGAACAGCATGCACATGTGGGCCCTGGTGGACCTAGGTATCATGCGATGCACTGAGCGGGCCATGTGAAGAGCCCGCCTGACAGCAGCTCAGGATGAACTTCAGAGATACATGGACAGATGGGCAGACAGTCCCCAGCTCTCTGGATCTGAAGCCCATTGGCAGGATGCCTGGCTTCCAGCCGCCTCCAAACTGTGACACAACTCTGTGGTGTTTTCCTCTGGATCCATGTCACATGTTCTTTCGGACCCATGTTTGACTATATACACATTGGAACCATCACAATGGGCTCTGGGCCCCTGGGAGTTCCTCACTGCGGAGATCTGTTCAGGTAGAGAAGAGGGGCTGAGTTTATCTTCCTGAAGTTTTCCTGAGCTCTGTACTGTAATGCTCAGTGCCTTTTCTGCGGATGGTGGCGATGAGAGGTGTCCACTGGCTCACAGTCCCCGGCCCCTGTGCTTGGTGGGACATCTCCTTCCGTTGTCTGACACTACCATGGAACTCAGACGAGTTCAGCTCAGAAAATACAGAGCTCTTTAGGTTCATTCTGGGGTTGAGGTCAGCTCGTCACGTGACATTGGCTTGCTACAATGTTCCTGGCTGGCTGGATGCTAAAGCTCAAGGGCAAAGTGGCCTCTGTGGAGGGGAGAAGTCCAACAGAGAATAATGCAGAGGGAGGGGGCAGTCAGGTGGAATCACAGCCTGCTGGGATAGCCTTAACAGATACACACAAGTTATTTATTTGGCTTGATTAATTTACTCTAAAACAGACTTCAAAGATTCTACTACTGCCACAATGAATGGGTAGTGTCACAGGGCCTCATGGTAAGCCTAGTTTATTGCAAGGAGAAAAAGATCACTCCCACAGTGCAGAACTCCTGGCTGTGGGGAGGAAGGCACCAGGCCCTGTGCAGGCCTGCGGGGCAGAGGCTCTTCTTCCTTGGCAGAGCAGGTGGCTGCGGCAGAGCACGCCCATTGGATCTGGTGTGCAGCAGGCAAGGGCTCTCCACAGCACTCCTGCTGGCAGATTTACCTTTATTTTTGATTATTTATTTCTATTATATGCTAAGATATCTTTTGCTCATGTTTGGGAAAATTAGAGCGAAATATCCAAGCATATCACCTGAAAGAAAGTGACTATATCTTATGGGGTGCACTAAGAACAAAAATTCCCCAAAAGTGTTTTCAGGCTATGTTTCGTAAGTTGGGAAGGAGTACTGAGATAGACATGTTCTGTTTACACGGCCTTAACTGCTAGTACCATCATGTATTAGCTGAGTTACCAAGTTGCACCATAACTGAACATGTCTGAGTGTCAGTTTCCTCAGAATATTAAGCGACTTAATATTCTCTACCTCACAGGAATATTGTGAAAATTAAATAAAAGCTCTGTTGAAAATGTTTTCCCCCAATTTAATGCTTGCTTCTCATTCTATGCAATATATTTTGATGCACACATATATTGTTCAGCATTTAGATACGCAATTGTCACCTATAGTTTCTTTCCTTGCTTTCTTTGTTTAGAAAAGCATTTCCTTTCTTGAGATCTGAGATATCACCTGGTTTTCTTCCTCTTTTGTACTCTCACTTCATGCACCTAAATGTTCGATCCATTTGGAATTGTTGACTGCATGTTCTGAGATAAAGAAAAAGCTAGCTTTTTCAGCTGAATGATTTTAATTACTGTCGCATTGTTTTCATTCTTAAAAAAATTCAGGCATACAGATAGCAGGTATCCCACATTCTTTGTTCCCAGGATATGCTTGTTGGTCCTAATCTGTTCTTCCACATAATAATTTTGGTTTTTTTTTTAAGATTAAGTTTAATTGACACCAAACTACACATATTTTACAAAGGGCATTCAGATGTGCTAAAACATGATCTGGTGATTATAGTTGATGGTACAGTGCTGACGCTTTCACCACAAAGACATGCTGTCTATGGAGATAGCCGTGCTTACCCAGATGTGAACATCATATAATATATATCCATAATCATTTTTAAACAGAGGAAAACTCATCATTTGAACTTCATAGCCAGAAAAACAAAACTATTGAGAAATAGGTGAAAATAGACAATGTCAACAAAACATATCAGCAATAACTTCTTAAATAAAATCTATGAAAAGGGACTTCCTTGACCTATTCAGAATTGAATTATTAAAAAGAAGTTTCTGGAAGAGTTCTGAGCTTGCAGGCCTCCATTATTCCCTGCAGAAGACTCAATTCCATTAACATCTGGCTCACCAGGTGACAGAACACCTGCTCTCATCAAGCAATTGACCTGAACACAGTAATTGTAATTTATTGACCAATTAGCATGGGCCAGGCATAGTTTCAAGCTTAAGAAAGCAAGAACAACAAAAATAATGAATACAAAATTAAAAATAAAAACAATATTATGAATGTGAGTTTTGGATTCAGACAGCCCTAGGTTCTGGTCCCAGTTCTGTTACTACTTGGCTATGGGACTCTTCACCTGGATAGCATTTCTATGAAGAGTGAGGCGAGGCAACAGCAACACTTGGTTGATTGCCTGAAGTGGGCTCTACTGCAGCTACTACTTTAGACACATCAGGGTCAACCTCCATAAAAACTACTTGACCTTATAAAGCTCACTACTGAATAAATTAGGCAAAAACAGCAGACAGCTAAATAACTTAGATTCAGGCTATTCATGGGTAACAGGAAGGTGACTTCCAATTAGGCTTCTTTGACCCCAAAGCATCACACTTCTAACCTGTGCTTCACTTTTTTTTCCCACAAGTTTCTGATAGCACAGCAGCCAGCCACCACCTACACACTGCACACGGGAGACTAGGTACATGGAGATACCATTATTTGCACTGAGCTGGTATGGTGCTTAGCTCAGGGGTTTTCTAGATTTGGTCATCCTTAGCCTTAAGTTAATGCAACAGTGAAAGAAGACACTCCAAGGCAGTGGCAAGCTATACTTAAAGATACAGCAACCAAACTTCTTGGTTCAGCTTTCTTATGTACAGGTCCCAGTCCATGATCTATGCTAGAATATTAGGAGACATAAAAGAAGGGCTAGATCTGGGGAGATAGCTTGGCAGTCTAAGCGCTTGCCTGGAAAGTGCAAGGACCTGGGTTTAGTCTCTGGTACTGTATACTGTACCATGTCTGGAAACTCAGGTGTGTCATGCTGGCTACCAAAACCAGGTGTGGTGGCACATTTCTGTAATCTCAATGCTAGGGAGGCTGATACAGGAGAATCACTATGAGTCTGAGCAGTGTAGCAAGAGCCTGTAACAAATAAATAAATAAATAAATAAATAAATAAATAAATAACTTTTTAAAAAGCTCTATAAATAAATGCCAACTACAGTAATAAAGATACTTTGCTTCTAAGGCCTAGCTACTAAACACTCCCCTAATTGTCTAGGTTAAGGTAAGGTAAGGTAATCATTTTTACTCCATTATCAGTAATTATTATTGCAAAAGACAATTTAAGTCTATGTAGCATTTTGTATTTTACTTGATTTTGATGTTCAGAATTTCATGAAAAAATAACAGTGGATAAAACAGTCCAGTTTATTTTTTCCATTTGAAATCTGAGAAAACCAAGGCTCACAAAGTTTCAACATTCATACATGTCAGTAGAAATCGTTAATTATCTCCCAAAGATTGATACTCCTCTTTCAGTAACACTAAACTTGGGCTTGGCCAATCGTTAATGAGAGACTATTCTTTCCAGAATCATTTGCATCTAAATTGGGTCACATAACCAACTTACAGTTCTATAACATGGGCAGGGGACAAGCACCAGCTACAAACCTGGACCAGAAAGTATCCATATTTCCTGTCCCCATTTTCCCATGGATGTAAATGCTCAGACAAATGGGAAGCTATATGATGACACTCACAGAGCCCAAAGATCAAAGAAACCCAGTTCTTGAATCAGCGCAATAGTATAAATCTAAAATACATGCTTGGTAGAAGGCAGTGAGCTATCAACAATACACACAGCAGACTGTGGCATGTATGTGGAGATTTGCCACCACTTGCATAAGGGGTCTAGGATTCCAGTTGGGCAGAAAAACACCACACAAGAGAACAGAAGCTCACAATCAGATTTTTATAGAGCTCTCCTAGAAATATATTACCTCAGTTCCTCAGCGGATAGGTAAAATGGTAGTCTGAATTTCTCCTTCAAAGGTGAATAAAGGTATTTTCACATGGAAATCAAACAAGAAAAACAAAAATAGACATCAACTTGTATGGCAAAATATAAGGTGTGGAAAACTGAATTCATGAGGCATACATTCAATTGAGAAATACTGAGTAAACCGTGTTCTCAATCTTATTAGAAAAATCCTGTGTATGTGTGCACAGAAGTTCACTAGGGTCTGCAAATGAGGATGCGGTATTCACTGCCCAGACCCAGCTGATTCAGCAGATGCCATGAGTATGTGACCTGTCATGTTCCAGATGGACAGCCTGACTCCATAGTCACAGACAGAATTAGGTCTAACGGGCCAAGGCTAACACCCCAAACAGTGAACCACACCATTACAAGTTTATAGCATGAGACTTAGAGTAGTAATAATTGCTTCCATCACAGCTGGACTATGAATAGGATTATTAGACATCAGCAAGGCAGCAAGGATAACAACTTTGGCTTTGGAAAAGTTCTGAGGATTCTCACAGCCTGGCAGGAAAACGACTAGAAGAAGCTAAGCTGCATATCAAGTAGACAGGTGTAGATCTGACTTACTGACTGTTGCTGTGTGCAGACATAGGTTTGTTGTTCTGAATGCTCAAACATACGGAACTCCATAAATTGTGTGTGTGTGTGTGTGTGTGTGTGTGTGTTTCCTGGAAAGAATTCTTCCAAACAGTCATACAGCTAGGTCTCAACCCTCTGAGAAGTATTACATAATTCAAGTGGCCATTGCTTCTTGGGGCAGATTTGCCAATGTTTCATGTGTACATTACTGAGGTAAGAAAGATCCCAGAAATTCAAATGAGACATTGGGATGCTGTATCTTAAAATAGAATAGACAAGCTGAGGTACACAGAGAAAAGCTGATGCTCATTACCTGTTAAGATATCTCAGCTGCTGTTATTGATTTTATTTACATTTGTTGAAATTCCTCTAAGAAGCCAAACAAACTATTTGTTGAGACAAATGCAACATTGGCTGATTTGCTTTGTGAAACAGGAAACAAACACCCAGCTCCCCATGCCATGACTCTTGGGTTTTGCTAAACTGTTTCCATTTACCAGGTAAATGTTCTAATGTTAATATTTGCTTCCATGAATTCACCCTCCTTTTTGTGTTCACAGGTGATACTTCATTTAAAAAAAATTGACAGCCAAATAAAGTGCGCTGGAATCCTTCTAGGACCAAGAGTTTACTAACTCAACGGAGACAGTCAGACAACACAGTGATCAGGAGCACTGTCTCTGGAGCCATGGTGCTTGGGTGCCAATCCAGGCTCTGATGGGAGATGGCATGGAAGTCCCTACTGAAGTCACTGAACCTGACTGTATCTTAGTTTCCCATCTGTGAATTAAGGATAATGGCATCCTCATTGCTTCACCTTCCTTTAGAGATGTTCATAGACTTGTCAGCTGTTGGCAGTGCTTGGGCCACAGAGACACCACAGTAAGTGGGATCAGATGGCTTGCTGTTGTTCGTTTGAGCAAGGAGCAGTTCACCAGTAAGGTGAATGGAATGCAATGGTTATATTGAGGAGAAATAACATTCATAATATTATAGTTTAGGTTTAAAATGTCCTTCAAAATGTTCGCTTGTGTGTACTGAATCATAGGTGCTGACGCCCCAGTGGATAAACACACTGAGTTCAACTGATATGTGCTTTACAGTGAGGTCTGCTGGATCCCTGCAGTGTGGCTGGAAGGGTGTCTTCTTGTTCCTGGCCCCCTAATTCCTTCTGCTTCCCAGTTGGTGTATTGAGCACCTTCACTCTGCCATGCTGTCTGTATTGGAGCCAGGAGACCAGGGACTGAAACAAACCTCTCCTTTAAACTGTTGGTGCTGGATGCTTTGGGCCAGAAATGGGAAAATAATGAATACAGATACCAACATAATGCCCAAAGTGTGTTGACTAAAACTCTAGAAAAAACACACAGATACAAAAAGAGGCAAACCCCCTAAGAGAGGGATGAGGTGGAGCACTTGGCCCAAAATTTATTAAGTTGTCATCATGCAGCAGCTCCCCCTAGATTGAATAAGATTTACACAAAGAAGAACATCCATGAAGAACCTGATCAGCTTTATGTGGACCATAATTATGTCTACCCTAATTATGCAACAAACAAATGCATATGTATTTTATTCCACTCAAGCAGAGCAAGAGGGAAATTTCACTCAACAGCTATACTAAGTCTGAGGAGTCAAGGCTTGGAGAAAACTCAGCAAACACATTGAATGCATGCTGCCAGGGCTCCTCCAGAAAGGGATGCGGGTGCGACCTTCAGAAGGCAACATCCAGGGACACTCAGAGCAAGTAGATTGTAGTTCAATGCATTGCATGCTTAGGGTGTTACACGGAAGAGGCTGCATACCCAGATCCAGGGCCAGCCAGGCACGTCCTTTTTTTTTCCCATAATTTTATTGGGAAACAAATAGCAATGAGACAGTTTCAAATCAAATTAGTAGGAC
>NDGN011470130.1:0-10649 GCA_002564285.1 Tympanoctomys barrerae | reverse complement strand
CTGGGAGGTCCCTGTCGGCACAGAAGCTGGTGCGAAAGCAAAAAGCAAAGGAGAATAAAGCCAACGAGACTGGTGACGGGGAAGGGCACGAGAGGAGGAGCTTGTGGAGCTGCCGCCCGCCCGCAGAGTGTGGCCAGGACAGGTCCTGCAGGAGCGGGGACTTCTGCTGGAAGACCTGAAGCAGAGGCAGAGCGGTGCCGCCCCCTGGGTGTCTGGCAGGGCGTTTTCCAGGTGACAGGAAAGGAAGGGACACCTTGTGAAAGAGGTTTGTCTGGCATGCTTGGGAGAGTGAGTTGATGCTGGTCACTGGGCCACTGGGGTGATAAGGCCCGGCTCCTGAGGCCCATGTTCTGGCTCTGGCTTCTCCTGAGAACGAGATGAAACTGTCTGAAGAAGAGTGACCCGTTTTTGTTTGTCTGAGGTACTGGGGGTTGGACTATATACATATCCCCAGCCCCTTTAAAATTCTACTTGAGGCAGGAGCTTAGTAAATTGCCAAATTTTCCAGGCTGGGCTCAAATTTGTGATCCTCTTGCCTTAGCCTCCACAATGCTGGGATTGTAGGCCTGTATCAGGATACCTTTTTATTTATTCAATTTCAAGATAGGGGTCCCTAAATTGCACAGGTTGGCCTGAAACTTGTGATCTTTTTACCTCAGCCTCTTGACTAGCTGGGGCCACAGGTGTGCGTCATGGTGCCTGCTTCGATCTCATATTTGAAAGGATCATTACAGCAGCTTTTTAGAGAATAGCAGAGCGGTTACGGCAGCAGGCTCCCGTTGTCCCGAAGGGCAGAGACATGCTTGCTTGGGTTCACAGGAGGTGGAAGTGGTGGCGTCTCTAGGTGCCCCCTGCAGGCGGTGCCATGATGGAGCAGATGTGGGCCAGAGAGAGAAGAATCGCGGTACTGCAGAGTCTCACTGTGCGGACTTAGCCACCGTGGGCGAGCTCTCAATGAATAGTAGCTGGAACAACAAAAGCATGCACAGACCTGTGCTTCGCTCCCTCAAAGCTTGAGTTTGCATAAAGTCCTGGCTCCCCTTTCATGTGAAATGGCCACAGCCTGGTGGCAGCATACTGCCCAGGACAGGGTGGGTGTGTGGCTCTCTGCTAGGCAAGGGACTGGGGAAAATCCACTACCATGCTTTGGATGGCCCTGGTCCTGGTGACCGGAGCTTAGCTCACCCGGCTCTGCCTGTTGGACTCTCAGCGGGCGTCTGGGACTTCAGGAGAGCCCCTGAATGGCTGGGCTAGAGTAAGATAACTCGCTTACCCCGTGATTCTGCCATGGCCTCGTCCCCTGACAGGCGCCTGGGCCCGTCTCAGTTACCATATTTTATGAATGTGGGCAGCAGCTGGCATGGTTGTGGACCTCAAGTGCCTTGACAGATTGCGGAGCACTGGCTTTCCTGTTGGTCGGATGGGTGGAGTCAAGACTGAAGAGGAAATGGAGCTATCTATTAATAGAAAGCAACACAAACAGCAAAAACCAAAACAAAGCCCTCCCAATTTAGTTCATCACATGTAATAATATCTGAACACTTTAACCTCAGCATTATTGGTCTTAAATATCTCAATCAATATAGATTCTCTCAGAAATCAATTTGCTGCTACAAATATGATTGTTTAATAATTCACAAGTTGTAGGCCTTCAGGCCAGAAAAGATTAGCGTAACTGAAGGAAAAGAGGTAATTGTTATCTCAGATAAGATTTCAAGGAAAAGAAGAGAATGTCGGCAAAACACAGTTAAAGCTGGCTGGGTCTGTCTTTTGAGCTACTAGAGAGAGATCAGTTTAGTTCAGTTTCATTGTTTCTTTTCAGATTAGAATTATTTAGCTATTTTCTTGAAGTATCATAAATATTTTATTAAAATAAACCATTGCAAATTTCGGTTTTACTTACTAGATTAAAAACAATGATTTTAAATTGCTAATGACTGGTACCCAAATCCAGGAACATGCTTTTCTTCAGTACTGACGCTGACAAGGCACCCTGTCACTGTTCTGTGGCTTGTCTACTGTCCTGTAAATCTTGCCTTTGGAGATCGCTGTCCAATACCATCGCTCAGGCGATCTCAATTTCTAATACTTCTAACTCTTTCCTGCACGTGACTTTTGTACTTTCTCTGCTTGCTGTAGAGTTGTTTCTGTCAAGCCTGCCTTCGTGAGCACTGTCTCCTGTGGACAGCCCAGGCGTGGACACGCTGCGTGGCCGCCTTTAGAGTCTCTCTTCCTGCTCTGTCCACCACTGAGGCTCTGGTCTGGGAAGGAATCTCATACAGCCGTGCTGAGGAGAACCGTCTCTTCCCAAGCACCAGTTTCTGCAGCTGCAGGCCAGAATGCCCTTCTGCTTCATCAGGAAATAGCTAGCTGCTGGAGCGAGGTTGCCAGGGCACTGCCACACACCCACGAGGGACTGTTGCCACCTGAGGGACTTGGTTTTCCCCCACCCTGGGCCACACCCCCATGTAGGGCTGGGTGACCTTTCTGTCTATTTGCATAATCTTCCTTCCTTGGATTTATTCTCAGAGCCTGGGTCAAAAACTGGGGCTCATTAATAAACATTTATTGAACACCAACAGGGTGTTTTGTTCCAGACATATCCCCTTCCCGGTAGGCTTGGAATCCACAATTTGGGCTCCCAGCAGTCACCTATGCCCTGCTTTTTGAGAAGAGTGAGTTATCTGAGCAATTTAAAGGACATTCAAATATTTGTGTACTTCAAAGAGAGACGGTCCTTCATCTCGGATGTCCTTTCTGGTGGTCAGAACTTCTGAATATTCCACCTGTCTGCTGAGAGATGGTCAGCTGCAAGTTTTTAGCATGCAGCTAAGCCATCATAAGGTTAAAAATATTAACACCCTTAGATAATAATTAGGTTCTCCAGTTAAAAGCACCTGTGCAGTTACACGTGAGGACAGTGGAGAGGGGAGAAAAGAGTCTCATAGAAATGGAAGAATATTGTCAAGGTCATTGGCATATAATTTTAAAAGTCATTTGGGCTAGGTAGCCATTGTGTTAAAAATTCGATCAGTAGGCAAAGTTGAAAAAGACACTGTGTTGTTAGGCTGGGTGAAGCTTTTTACTGAAGCATGATAAATAATTGAAAATGCCTTTAGCAAATTCCTGCTTTAATGGGAAAATACTTTGTCATGCAGTTTTTCAATTAGTATTCACTAATTCAAATTGGTTTATCATTTAGCCAACTGCACATTAGATTTTTAGTGATGCATTTCTCATTTTCAGTTTTATTTGTGGATTTTCCAGCTGATAGTAAAACTTTGGTGGTGTCAGTAATGGTGCTCAGAGAGCGTCTCAGCATTTTCCTGCACGCTAGAAAACCTGAAGGACTAAAAGGCAAAAATAGAAAAAGGACCGTGAAAAGAACCCCACAGGCAGTGGCCCGGTTGAAGCTAACACTGCCAAAGTGCTAGGAGTTAGTGGTAGTGTGTGGACTGGGGAACAGCGGGCAGATTTTAGGTGGAAACGAAGATGCTGACTCTTCCGTGCGGCCTAGCGTCTTCGCCTGAGGTTCGAGCCTGCGCCCACTCCTAAGTTAGGAAGGCATCCCCCATCTCAGAGTTCGCAAGCCTGGTGATAGAGTTCTAACGAAGGGTGTGTAGCCCCCAAACAGCACACCACTTAAGTACTATTTATTAATAGTAAATATAATAATACTATTGTGGAGATGAACTTATTATGAAATGAGATCAGGTGTTTTAATCAGTAGAACATAAGACTTCTGTTTTTTTTTTTTTTTTCTAGTGAAAGAAAAAGCTAATGAAAATAAAGATCCTTGGCTACTCCTGGGGCAGGGAATTTCACCATTTCTTCACTCATTTGTTCAGTACAGACTGAACATTTGCACGTGGGGGCTACCAGTGTAGGATTTTCTCAGGTTTACATTTAGTAGCTTCTCCACCATTTGAATATAAATTTTAAGTGGGTAGAAAATTTTCTGTCTGGGTCATACCCGTGTAGCTTAGGGTACTAGGTGGTACACTGTAGGTGCACAGCGCATGTTTGAGTAGGTGCATGTGTGAGTGCTTGTTGCTCGGCAGGAGTCTCCGGAGTGTCCAGGGGTCTAGAAAGGTGGAAGCAGACGAGGAACCTCTTGCTGGAGAAAATGTGCAAGACACTGCTGTTTATATGAGCAGCCCCCAAGGCGAAATGTTTAGCTATACACATGACAAAGTAAATACAAGATCTATAGGAGTGAAACTCTGATGAAGCAAATCAAAGAAGAATTCAATACGTAGATGGAAAATTGCTTCATGACTCTCCATAGTGTTCAGGAAAACAGATCAAACACAGGAAGAAACCACTTCCTAAAACCAACAGGTTTAGGAGGCACTCAGGAGGTTTATTGACACCCGTGGCCTTGAGTGGTCGCTTCTGAAGAGTCAGCGCTCCACTTAGTGGGGTGGGAGGGTTTTATGGGGAAAGCAAGTGAGGAAGTACAGAGGAAGATTTGGTGCACTGTGATTGGAGGGCTGGGTGACATCATGGGTTGCCAAGGGGGTTTAAACATCTAAGTTACATTGCAAGGCCATCAGTTAAATAAGCATGGGTTACACAAAAGGAGAAATGTCCCACCGTCAGGCTTGTCTGGACACGTCCATGTGGTTTGGGCAGGCATTCTTGGCAAGCTTTCCTTAACATTTTGATTTCTTTTTGGATAGGAAGACTCAATACTGGCATGAAGTCAGTTCTTCCAAACTTCACCTGCAGATAACAACAAATTAATACTAAGCTTGTATAGAGAGGAGAATGGCCTAGAACTGTTGGCACAAGACTGAGGGCAAGGGGCCGGGGAGATAGCTCGGTAGCATGAGTGTCTGGCTGGCAAGTGCAAGGTCCTGAGTTCGGTCCCAGGAATAATAGCAACAAAGAAGACTGAAGGACAAGACCAAAGTGGGAAGACTGGCACAAGCCAGCCTCAAGACTTAGCCAGAAAGCTGCCTAGTCAAGGCAGCGTGAAGGCGTTCATGGCCAAAGAATAGAGGAATAGATGGGTGGAACCAAAGACGCAGCCCCAGGCATGCTCAGTTGGTCTCTGGCAACAGCACAGAGGCGATGCAATGGAGAAAACAGCAGCTTTCACCAGACGTCTTGGGGACCACGACGCATTCACGTACAAGCAATGAATTTACTCTCAGACCTAATGTCCTTTGGAAACTTAAACTCAAAGTGTCTCGGAGACCTTAAAGTGAAATGCAAAGCCATAAACTCCTACCTAGAGGGTGACATAGGAGAAATCATAAATTCCTTCTGATGTGGCAATTGATAACAAGTGCAAAATCATCATTCACGAAATGAAAACAATTAAAAATGTTCACTTTGCAAAAGACTGGAACAGAGAATAACAAGACGGCCCTCCCACTGGGAGAAAATACCTTGACAAAGGCACATCTGACAAAAGAGCGTTATCCAAAATATATGAAGAATTCTTTAAACTCAATAACAAAATTTCATTCAATTCAAAATGTACAAAAAACCTTCACAGATTCTTCTCCACAGAAGATACACAGATGGCAGTCAAGGTATAAGGAGTGCGCAGCACGACAAGCTGCTAGAGCCCTGCGAGGGAAGGCAGCGAGGGAAGCACGAAGGCTTGCCTGGGAAGCCCGGGTGGTCCAGACAAGATGCCTGGGTCCCGAAGGCTGGAGTGCCGAGAGATGGCCAGAGGGAAACAGAGACCCTGAGGCTCTGGGACGCTAGCTTTGCCATCTGAGGCGCCCACTGTGCTGTGCTGGTGGTGCCCACACTCTCTAGGGTGGGTGGGTCCTGCCAGCTTGAAGGCCACAGGTTTCTGGTGCTCCATGTCATAGTAGCATTTGCAGGATGCAGTTTTAGTGGCAGAGGCTGGGACTGGTTCTGCTCAGCAGAAGCGAACTGTGGTTCTCTGCATTCTCAGGAAGATGCTGGACTGGGGACACCAGAGGAAGGGCATTGCACACTGTGAGGGGCAGGGAGGGGAGCCCCAAGGGAGGGGGGCGGCCCAGGATGGCTGCAGGCCCAAGTCACGAGATAGCCCGCACCTGCACTTCCCAGGAGTCTCTGCTCTTTGGTTAGGCGCCCCTGGTTGCCAATTGGAAGGTGACAGCTGCAGTTAGAGCCTGAGCCTGGGGGCTGCAGGACAGAGGACAGGTGAGACGTAGTCGCTGCAGAGTTAGTGTCTGTCTGGACCACTGTCCCAGGCAAAACGGATGCCTACAAACAACCCTTTGTCAGAGCATCTTCCTCCGATCACATTCTTTCCTGAAGACGAGCTTTCCGTGGAGAGCAGGAAGCTACTCTGATGAAAGAAAATTAGCCCTCCTGTTGGCTGATCTGGAAAAAGTGTACAGAGACCCAGGCACCTCAGTTATTCCAGAGCTGCAAACCCAAACCAAGCCAACATGTTGTTGGATAAAATGCGTGCGTGCTTTTTCCTTGCTAAAGAAACCCCGAGGTCCTTTGCCCTCACTGTGGTCCACACACTGGCCGTGTCAGCACCGCCTCGGAGCTCCCTGGGAATGCAGCCATCTAGCTCCTGCCCCAAACTTGCTGAGTCCGAGCCTGCACGTTAGCCAGCTCCAAGGACACTGCGAGCTCTTCTAACTCTGAGCAGTGCTGTTCAGAATACCTGAAAGGCCAGGCTCCGCTTTAGAGTCCCTAGCCTTCCTGGAGTACTGCTCCAGGCCAAGACAGCAGAATGAGAACCGAGCCCTGGAACTCATCCCTCAGGCCGACCCACTTCTCTTTCCACTCGCAGCATCTTCCAGCACCTCGGGGTGCCTTGCACACACCTGCATGAGCGTCCTGGTCATCTACACGTGGGTGTCCCTTAGAAGAGCTGCCCGCTGGCCGGCATGGTAGGGAATTCCCCGTACACATTGAAAAGGGGACCCAACTCTCCTCAGCATGTCTCCTTGGGTCTAGAGACTTCTTTTGCCTGGGTAGGACCCCAGGGCCATCTGCTAAAGCGCATAGTCCAGGTAAGAGGTCCTCTTGCCCTGGTGCCAACATGTTTTGCTTGGGACACAAGATAATTGTGAGGACATCCCAACTGGTGTGACTTTCATCCAATCATAGCAACTACATGGGAAGGGGCTCTGGAAAGTTGTCCCCCCACTGAGCAGTGTGGGCTTCCGGGATGACCAGGACCACAGAGAACTTCAGGATCGACACTCCCATGAGGCCTTCGATTTTCCTCACCAGAGGGGATTTGGTGGAGGGATGTGTGGAGGAGCCTCAGAGGTTGGCGCTTGCCACAGTGGAGCTGAGAGGCGGGGACCAGTACATGTCCCCTCCTCAGACGTGTGGTGTAGGCCTTGTCGGTCACACTCAACTCACATCTTGGTACTTAATCAAAAACAAGCTCCTTCACTGATATTTTGCACTCTCTTTCAAAATCTGATTCTCTATCAAGTGGAATTTGCTTGAAAAAAAGATGTAATGAAATGTGATTAGTGCAAATGTCTGTGAAATTTATTGTACTATTAAAATCCTATTGGGTCTTTGTTTATGAAATGTATTTTTCTGTATTTGAGGTTTAGGAAGGCCTGATAATGAGGCTGTGAAGATTCATGGTCTCTCTTCGATGGCTTAATTTAGGCTCTATATCAAATATGTAAAATAACGCTGTGTCTTCCCGCCACCTCTGTGGGTCATACATTTTGTTATTATTTCCCTGCCAGAGATATTTTCTCCCTCTCTTCTCCTTTTATAAATACAGAACTAGTAAGAGAGGGAATATTTTTAATGGAGAGGCCCATTATCTAGGTCAGAGAGAAGAGTGTGTCTGCAGGCTTTCCTCTTCCAGCTCCTCTGTGGGGCTGGGTTGACACATGGTGATGTAGTCACCGTTGGCCGTCACTCACCCCACTGCGCTCCTGAGGGGACAGAGACTTGCTGGCAGATTTGTCCCCTGGCACACAGAAATTGCCATGATGAGCCACACCACTGACAAAAATACACTTGTGTCTGAAGGGCACGTGCGGCGGTAGCAGATCCATTTTCCTGCCACCTCGTGGGAAGTAGACATGGCTGTCCCTTCGCCCTTGGGTCAGTCCTGTGAGTTTCTCTGCACTTGCATGGATGGCACCAGGAATTTCACATGGCCCTGAGGAAAAAGACCAAATTCCTATGTGTGCCCCAAATCCCTGTCTAGCCTCGCCCTGCCCACCCCTCCCACCTCATCTCACCCTAGTCCCCCCGCCCCATGGGTTGCCTGTTGCCTTCTCTAAACCTGTGCATCACCGTGCATCTTGTGGCCACAGGATCTTTGCACCTACTGTTGTCACTCTTTAGAAGTCTCCAGGGCCTCTCTGTGTCAAGCTAAACGCCTGCTCTTTTCTCTGCTTCCTCATCCTCAGCTACCCGCTACCTGACTCCTATGTCTCTTTATGTATTGGGTGCCTTCAGGCCCCCGTGGTCCCAGCATGGCCGTGCACAGCACCCAGCTTTTGCACTGCACTGAGACTCCTATAGCCAGGACAGGGTCTGTCCATTCTCCTTTGTCTTCCAGCATTTGCCTTCCAGGCCAGCTGGCTGTGCCCTTGGGACAGATCAGAGGGCACAGTGTGACTTTCCTCCACCCAGGACAGCCCATCTGGATACTGCTGGGGAAAATATCCACTTACCTTTCTATGCTGGAGCTGACCTTACAGAGCTTCACTGGGGAGAAAGGTGGGAGAACAGGTCTTCATTTGACTTTCCCAAGCGGGAGCATGCCCCGGCTTCAGAATCACATCGCTCGATGCCACCAGATTCCAGGGCGACTCAAGGGACATGGTGTAAATCTCTCTTTAGGAGACTGAGCTGGTTAATGAATTTCACCCCCTGGAGCCTGAGTCTGTGTGGCAGTAGAGGGTGTCACATGCAGCCTTCACCTTTCCTTGCAGGCAAGGTTGTTTAGTTCTATTAAGCGTTGCCAGAGCAGACCTTCAAAGTCACCTGAGTCCCCTCCTTTGCTTTGGTGTCACCATCGGGAAGCTTCTGCTGAATATAAATTCCTCTCAGAATGATTTCATAAATTCATTTCCTTTTATTCTTTCCTAAGGGAGAATCTGTTTTGATAATTATTCTTTAAGTGGGTGAATCACATTTACACAGGGCCTGCCCGTTTACACTGAAGTACATTATCTCATTCAATTTTCCAACAACTGAGCCAGTGAATATTGTTTTCTCTCCCTTCAAAAAAAGTGGCCAGCAGAGATGGCAGGACTTGTGTGTGGCGCAGGTGGGTCTCAGCCCCAGGCCTTAGTCAGATACCATGCGCCATTGTGTGCATGCAGGGACACTTGTGCCCCGCCTACTTCTTCCTGTGCTATGTGACCCCTGTCATTGCCAGGGATGAATGATCTCAGTCGCTGTTCCCCACACTAGTGATCATTTTCACAGTGCTTATCTGAGCTCCACATCTTCCAGGTGTAATATTGCTTAGGTAGCCTTGAAATACAGTGTCTTTTTAGAAAGCCTTCACATGATTAGATTTTGAATATCTCTTATGTAAAACACATCTGCCTGTGCATTATACATTCTGCTATTTAACTGTGTTTGGCTTTTAGCAATAGGATTTATGTTTTTATAACAGTGACATATAGTTCTGTGCAAAAAATAAAATCTCTACTTACTGGCACCCACCAATGGCTGAGGCGTCAGAGGCAGGACTCTGCAGAGTCAATATGCAATCTGTGGGGTTCGTTCACATCCTTCTCTCTGCTGTGCTTTTGGGGGACACATGTTTAAACAACCGCAGGCACAAGAATTTTAGGTACTTATCTACACTATCTTGAAATGAAAAAGAAAAACATCAAATCTTGAAGGCTTTTCCAGAGGGCCCTCCCCTATTACCCACCTTCCTAGGAAATGGCTCTGTCACTGCCATTCAGTGGTCCTTGGCATTATCCCTCACTGAGCCCACCATGGCCGCCGTCTTGCCACCGCTGCCATCATCTTGTCCCTTTATGGGAAGGGAATTGGTTCCACACTGTCTCCACCTGCTGCCTTATCTCTCCCCTACTTTTCATTCCTTTGTGTATATTCCATAATTCAAAGCTAAAGCAAAGCCTAAAACTTAAACTTCATCTATGGAATTGGAAAAAAAAGAAGAAAGCACTGAAAACTCTTACTTAATTCAGGTTTTATAAATTATGGCCTGCATGACTTTTATTCTAGAATCCTCAAAAAAATGGGAAAAATAAGTAAAGTAATGATCTCATAGCAAGAAATGTACTAGATAATCCTGTAAAAATGAAAAATTCATAATCAAGATTATATCATAATTTATTTTACATATATGTAAAATTATATATATATATATATATATATATATGTTTTTCTCTCTTAGTCAAATGGTTTTCAATAGCAATTACTGAAGTGTCAACGACCTTCTCATTCAATTGAATTAAAAAACTGAAATGAAGTTTTACTAGTATCATTCTTTGCTGTCATACAGGTAATTGAGAACATGATATATGCTACAACAATGCCACCTATGGTTGGTATCCTTTGTTTAAAGCATGGTAGAATTTTCTACATGCTGGAAGAGCAGACAGCCTGAAGTAAGAGTCTGATAACAGCATATTGGGTACTGCTCTTTTGGTTCCAGGAAGAATTAGGCAAAAAACCAATAAAATCAGGCCCTCAAATTATGACATTTT
>NDGN011470129.1:0-10934 GCA_002564285.1 Tympanoctomys barrerae | reverse complement strand
ATTATATGTGTGGAACACCATGACTGGCTCAGCGATCTGGCTTTTTTTGGTTGTTTTGTTTTGTATTTTATGCAGGGTCTCACTACACAGCTCAGACTCATAGTGATCCTCCTGTTTTCAAGGCTCCCAGCACTGGGATTATAGGCATGTGCCACCAGGCCTGAACTTGTTTTTGGCTCAGCGCGCCAGGGGGTAGGGGTGGGCTGGCGTAACATGTGGAGCCAGGGATTGAACCCAATCCCTGAGCTTGCCTAAGCAGGCACTTAGGCAGATCTATCTTGCTGGCCCTAGTGATGTGTTTTAAAATATTAAATCATAAGGATAGTCACACATATGGACCAAGGAATATGTACAAAGACATTCATTATAGTCAGCTATCTAAGAGGCAAAGGTTGGAAACATCTTAAATAGTCATTATTATAAGTATCAAGAAACCATTAAACACTCAAAGCAGATCTAGGTGTGCTAACACACCAGTTTAGAGACGATAGATACGGTTAACAGAAACAAAACATGAATTAAAAAGTGGAAGTAAATACACACAAATAGGTATATATTCATATACCTTAACTATTTGAATTCTTATGTATGCCTGAAATACTTTGAAATGATACACACACAAAATTTTAATAGTAAAAAAGAAAAAAATTAGCAGCAGTTGTGTTTGACATGAGTGATCTAGGGACAAAAGACAGTGTTAGCTTTGTGTGTTAGTGAAATTTATACCAGGGGCATGGTTCAGAGTGAATGAATGAATCTCCTCTACAGAAAATCCAGGACATTTACCAGGGCTTCCTTGGGCAACTTCTGGGCTGTTGGAAGGGGCGGCAGAGACCACAGAATGGAGCCACAGAATGGGTCCGATCTGGAGCTGTTCTAGTCCCATTGGTCCAGGATGACAGCTCGCTTTAGTGAAAGAGAACCCTCCTTGGGGATCTGGTTCCAAGGGCAAGTCCCCTCCCCAATCCTAGAGGCCAGATTTGATCCTCTTTTCTCGGGTACCTGAGTGAGTCTTCCAACACCCTCTTGGAGAAACAGGCCCTGATGCTGGTTTGCTTTTGTTCAGGCCTTGACTCAAAGAGTGGAGCGGGGAAGCACGGCCGGGATTTTCTCCTTCCTTCCTTCCTCCTCCTCATTCTTGTCGTTTGTGGGCACCAGTGCTCGCACTAAGGCTTGGTGCAGCGAAGGCTGCACTCGACCCCTGAGCTACCGATCATTTGCATCTTCCTGCCCCTCACCCACCTAGCCTCTCCCCTGGGTGTGAGATTACTGTGGATGAGGCGGGGCTGGCAAATGCCTGAACTACAGGGCTCGCTGACGAGCGTCCGGCTTGCCTTTCTGGTTCCCCGGCCGTCTCCTTTAAAATAAAAAAGTACGCACACAAGCAAGCGAACTACTCTTTGGACTGCGCTTGACCCCCCGCCCCTTTCTCCCCGAAACTACAAATCGGCGGGGCTGCCCGTCTGAAATAAGGGCTGCTGCTCTCCATATCCGGGCGTCGCATTCTCACAGGTGGCCGCACCTACGCGGGGACCTCGTGCGGGGGAGGATCCGCGGGTGTCCCCGTCCCGCGAGCGTCCCCCGCGCGCAGCGATAGAGAGGTGGGAGGCTGGGGACTGCTGAGGTCATTTCCTGTGCCCGTCCGCGAGCCGCCGGCGGAGTGGATCGGGCGATCCGCCTGGGCGGCGCGGAGGAGCGCGCGGCGCCGGGGCCGGGAGCGCGGGGCCTTGTGCGCAGGGCCGGGGAGCCCCCTCCCGGCCGCCCCGCCCTCCCCCCTCCCCCGCGACCCCTGCGGCCGCGTGGCGCAGACCCGGAGGGCGCGCGGGGCAAGGACTGGAGCGGCGGAGGGCGGCGGCGCGCGGGGGCGCCCGTGGGTCTCGTGCGCGGCGGGGACGAAGGTGAGCGGCTCCGCGCCCGGTGCGGGCCGGGTTAGGCTGCGGGCGGGCAGGAGGGCGCGCGGCCCCAGGGCGACTGCGGAGCAGGTGCTTCCCCAGCTGCTGGCCGCGGGAGCCGGGCGGCGGGGAGCCTCGGGGACCCGCGCAACGGGGACGGGGACCGGGCTGGCCTTCCAGGGAGGACACGGCGTGGCGCCAACTCGATCGAGCTTCTCCGGGGCAGGGCTCTTTGCCGGCCGTCCGTCCAGGTTTCTCCCCGCCGGTGCGTGCTTCTTTCCGCCTCTCCTTTCCCCACCTCACCCTCGGTTATTCCTTCCGGCGGTTCTGGGTGTTTCTCGCAGCGGTCCTTAAGCGGCAGGCAGGCGCGACTCCCTGGAACAAGTTCGCCGACCCGAAAGGAAAACAGGTTGGGCGCCGGATGACAGCCAGGGGCTTTGTGTTCGGGAATCAGTCTCCAGGGACCAGGCGCTTTCGTAGGGGTGGCAGAGGCAGTGAGGACCCTCGTGTGGAAGTGTGATCCTCTCCCCGGTTGGATGCTCCCTGCCAGAATATCCCTTCCTGGAGCTTTTGCTAGGACTCCACCTGGTAACGCTTGCCCACTTAGTTCCGGGAGAACGCTGCAAAGATCGATCGTCAAGCAGCCCTTTGGAGGGAAAAGGCTTCTTCAGACTTGTACGTGCCAGACCTTGTGTGTAGTAATGGGTCTTTATGGGCCATCTCCGGCAGTGTTCCTGCCCATTACCATTTCATGAAGGAGAAAACCAGGCCTAGAAAAGTGATTTGCCCAAGGTCATGTAACTAAGAGCTGAAGAGTCAAGCCCCATAGACTTCCACTGTGGGGATCAGACCGTTGCTCCCCCCAGGGTGCAGAGGGGACCTGCTCAGAGCTGGATGGTGATGGGGGCGCACCCTGTGATCCCAAACTCATGGGAACTAACAAGAGAGCTGAAAACACGCAGTGCCTTTTTGGCTCTCTCAGAAGTCACCAACTACAGGACACAAGTGTGTCCTTCCTGTTCTGTTCCACCGCCTGTGGTGCCTTCCTCTTTACTACACAAGCACCACACCCCCTCTGCCTGGGATAGAAGCCAAGGCCTTCTGCGTGCTAGGCTATTCTTCAGTCCCGGCAAGGCTGTGTATCTTGTGCCAGACTCTGCCCCGAGCTCCTTAGAGAGTGCGTTGTACGTTCGGACATTAAGGAGACAAGGATTCCCTCACTTGTTTTGGGTGGCTTCTCCACAGGCTGGTACTGGGGCACCACCCTGCGTTTCCTGGGCAGCACAGCTTAGCCATTTTGCCCTTCTAGCAAAAGCTTGTTCAAAACTGACCTCAGCGATGGGGAAACAGGCACTCAGTGCTGGCTGAAGTACAAACACGGAGTAGGATAGCCTCCAGGGAAGATACTTTGGACTGTCCGGTGACTTAAAGGCCTATCACTTAACCCTACCATTCCATTTCCTGGACTGGCCTTCAGGTATACCTGATCTATATGAAATGGTGCATATTCATTGAATATTCATTGCAGTGTTACTTTTGCAAAAGGTCGGCAACAACCCAAATGTCTATCAATAAGGGATCCTTAAATAACATCATATAATAGCTGCAATGCAGAATACATTAAAGCTGTTAGAAGCATGGAGGGAAAGTGGGGCAGGGATGTGTATTAACACAGGAAGGTCTTTTACTTAAATTGCTTAGTACAGTATGTGTCGTGCATCACATGTGCCTGCAAAATGTAGATTCCTGCTTGCACATGTCGTGGATATTTCTGGAAAAACATGAAAGCCAAAAATGGTGGTGCACGCCTGTGATCCTACCTCTTTGGGAGGCTGAGGCAGGAGGGTGGCAATTCAAGGGCGGCCTGAATAACTTAATGAGACCCTACTAAAAGAGAGCCTTGGATATAGCTCAGTGGGCAGTCTTTGCTTCAGTCCCCAGTACTCCAAAAAGAAGACCAAAGCAGACAGAGCCCCCATTACCTTCCGATGCCTGCTCATCCCTGGAAGCAGCAGAATGTCCTGGGCCTGCAGTGACCTGTCATCGCTTTCTAAAAGGCTCTGCATTGGTTGAGGGCCTTTGATGGGAAGCAGCAGGATATGGAGACTTTTCAAGCGGATTGCGCTGTAAAGGGTTCATCTGAAATCCCACCTTTCTGGGATGCTGGGGCACGTTTGAGTCCCATCTGGGCAAATTAGAAAGACCTTGTCTCAAAATATAAATGGATAAAAAGGATACAGGATAGGCCTGGGTTCTCTAGTATATTAAAAAAAAAAAAAAGAAAAAAAGAAAAAGGTTAAAGTAAATTGAGTCTCAACATTTTATCAATTTTTGATCAAATCCTCGAGGTCCTAGATTGTGTTTGTGTTTTTAACTGATACAGGCTCAGAATCTGAGGTCAGCAAAGACTCCTCCTCTTTTCCACTACCAGCCTATCCTCAGGCCCTGCCTCCCAGGCAGAGCCTCCTGACTCCTGTGGTGTTTTTTTGTTCATATAGATTGCCAGAGGGTGGAGGGTGCAGGCTATGCTGGCCCATGCCTGTAATCCAAGCACTGGGAGGCTGAGGCAGGAGGATCACCACGAGTTTGAGGTCAGCCTGGGCTGTATAGGCAGAGTGCTGGAGAGCTGGGGGTGGGGGTGCTCCAAAGCGTCAGGACCATGGGAATCCCTTAGCATGCTGGGTACTGGAGGCTGAGGAGATCTGGAGATCTCGGGGCCGGGGAGATAGCTGAGTAGAATAAGTGCTTGCCTGGCAAGCGCAAGGGTCTGAGTTCAGTGGCCTTGTGTTGATGAGAATTGCTGCTGGATGGCACACACAGGGATAGCTGCACTGCTCTGCCTCTGTGTGCAGCTTTCCAACCTAAAAATTATAAAACTGGGCTTGTTCCCAGCTGACCTCCGGATTGGCCCTCACTCCTCTGCATTGTGCTGGTGGTGGCCCCAGGCAGGGTGGGTGAGGGATCCCCCACTGAGCTGCACCAGCCCTTGTGTGGATTTCTGCCGTTAGTGACGTATTTGTGTTAGGCAAGCCTGGGAGCACAAGGTGCCTGCCGCCACAGCTGCCGCGTCAGCTGGAAAAGGGAAAGAGGGCCGTTCTAGGTGTTGGGAAATCAGGATTCCTGGCTCCGCTCTGCTACCCCTTAGCTCTGTGTCTCGAAGCCAGTCTCAGGTGTGATTAGTTACCTGTTTGTTGTGATTGCACTTGCCTTCTGTCTCATGGAGTCCTGAGTGAGAAACATACAAGTCACGTGCTTTGAAATACTGAGGATCACTCTGTAAATGTCAGGCACTCGGTTAGGCTCGTTGTGTTTCTTTTTCTTTTCTTTTTTCTTTTTTCGGAACTGGAGATTGAAGTCAAGTCCTTGTGCTCTCCAGGGAAGCGCATATTCTGCTGAGCCATCTCCCCGGCCCCATCGTGTTTCTTTCAGGCACAAGTGCAAGGTTACTCAGCAGGCGAGGCTCACCTTGCTGGCATCGTTTCTAAACATCCCTTATTTTATAGTTGTTGCTTGGGCCACCTGCTTCTGCCGGAAGAGCCTCTGGGCCTTGTGCCTGGCAGTCGGCACCAGGTCTGTTTCCAAACCTCTTAGCCCTCCTTGCATGCCAAGGCAGGTCTAGCACGAGCCCAGCCTCCTCTGGAGCTCACCAGCATCCCCCAGGCAGCAGGAGGATTAACCAGACCATGTGATCAGTCCAGGACTGTGATGTCATGGAGGTGCTTGGTAGGAGAAGGTGCTCCCTAACTCTAGGTGTATGGGGCGATGCACAGGTTAATGACATTAAATAGTGTGTGTGATTTTATTTCCAGAGTCCCAGACATTGTGGTAATCTGGGTTTCCCCTCTCCCCATGGAATCTGATCAACAGTTTTCATGATCAGTAAGAGTGAATTAAAATTAAACTCAACTACACAAACATTTGTTTCTTTCCCCTGCTCCTTTGGTTTTCCTTAGGTGCTTTTATTGGTAATTCTTAGCCCTAGGCTAGATTGCAAAACTCCCAGGCCCTAGTCTCAGATGTGCCATATTTTCTGTTTACAGGAGGAAAAGCAAAATCCCCCTAAATAGGACAAAGGAAATCAAACATAAAGCCTCTCAACCTCTCTGCAGGGCCTGCAGAGTTCTGTTTTGTCTTTTCAGCTGTGATCTTAGCTCAGAGAAGGTCATGTTTTGTTTTGTCTTTTGTCATCCTGCCCGTTCCAGTTGGTCCCAGTCTTTTGAGGCGGGGATGGCTGGGAGGCTACAGTGTGAGGATTGTTTGGGATGACAGTTCTGGGCGAGCCCAGCTGAGGTCATGTGTCTGGTATCCTGAGGAGCCCAGAACCAAGAAAATCAGATACCAACTATCAGTGTTTGACTGCTGGGCTTTTCTCAGCAGGTTTACTGACCTTGTATTTTATAGGAAAAGTCAGGACACATGCTAAGCAGCTGTGCTTATAGAGATTATGATCCAGCCTAGATGCCTGGGAAAATCTGGAATACAGTTTCACCTTAGTGCTGAGACTTCTGTAAGATTTTATAAACAGTTCCTCTCATTCTGCGAAGTCACATGTCAGGCAAATGCTCTACCCCCATCCCAGAGCTCCGAGCTCCATTCTTCGCCTTTCCTGAGAGCTCAGTGGTGACGAGGTTCCGAATGAGCTCCCAGTCCCACCTTGTTACTCTTTAGCCTCCCTGCTCCTCAGTGTGGGTGTGGACACGCGTGCATACCCGTGGCCTCCGTGTGGCTGGCGGTGGCACACGCCTGGTGTGCAGTAAGGGCTCAGTGAGTGGCAGCTGCTGACGGTGCACAAGGGGTGGAAGACTCCAGCCAGAGTCAGACGTGAGGCTGTGGCCACCAAAGAGCAGCGCCCTGTCATTGCAGGTGGGATTCCAACAGCGCAGGAAGGCAGGAGGTGGCTGCATTTCCTGAGGGCCTGTGGCACCTGGGACCGGAAAAGGATTTAAAGACACGCTGTGCCCCTGCCTCTTCTTGATCACACCCCTACCTGCTGCTTCCCTTTCTCATCCTTGGCCTAGTGTTTTTTTTTGTTTTTGTTTTTGTTTTTTCCTGAAACACATGTGGGAAGCATCTGGAGAAATTCCCTTGGCTGGAGATGTTAGAGGTGTCTACTGCATTGGTTCTGAATTTGTACTTGGTTTTCTCCAAAGACTTGTGCCCTCCTCTAGGGACTGTAGCAAAATATCCAGCACTCGTCTAGTTTGGGTCTTGTAACCTGAAGCGGAGGCCAGGAGGAGGGTCTGTTCTGGGGTAGGGTGATTTGACAACAGGGGGCAGAGGCCTACCTAAATAGATAGATATTATCTATCTACTCATTTTTAAGCCTTTCCTGAATATCATAACCACTAGTCTGGTTTATCCACATATCCACTTGCACTTGTGATCAATTATTGTCATTATTATTATTATTTTGTGGCACTGGGGATTAAACCCAGGAGGTGCTGAGCTACGGCCCTAGCCCTTTTTATTTTTTGAGAGTGGATCTTGCTCAGTTGCCCAGGCTCACTTGAACATGCAGCCTTTTCGCCTCAGCCTTCTGAGCAATAGGAGTGGGGATTTCAGGTGTGCACTGTTACACCCGGCTCACATTTTAATTTTGAATGTAGAGTTCCTTGAAAAACTCAAAGACCAGCTGAGCATGGTAGCTCACCCCTATGATCCCAGCACTCGGGAGGCTGAGGCAGGAGGATCCTTGAGAGTTTGAGACCAGCCTGGGCTACTAAGTGAGCTCAAGGCCAGCCTGAGCTGCATAGGAAGGCCCTGTCTGAAAAAGATAAACCAAACAAAAAAACCCTCAAAGACCATGGGCCTCTCATTTACTTTTATACCCTGGCCTAGAATAGGATCTGGCACATAAACGGCAGTTGCATGGCTAACTGAATTGAAAAGTTAACAAGTGTGTTCCCCGGTCAGTGTCGACACTAAAAAGAAGACTGAGTCCTTCTTAAGGTTTTGTGGGTTCCTGAGGTCGTCCCTAAATTCTGCCACAGGGCACCTGAGCTAAGCTGGGAGCTTGACCCAGAGTGATGACCACTCCCACCCTCCCTGGCTCCGCCTCCTTTCCCCACCCCTCAGGTACCTACCCTTTTTCTCCCGTGGCTTCTTAGAGCTCCCTGGAGTACCCAGAAGTTGAGGTCACCATGGCAGGACTCCAGGTGGACACCCAGGCCAGTGTAGACTGGCAGAAGCGCTGCCTGACCCTGGAAACACAGCTCCTCCGATTTCGCCTCCAGGCCGGCAAGATCAGGGAGCTGCTGGCTGACAAGGTGAGTTGTGGAGAGAGCCCTCGAGGGCCAGAGTTGAACTGTCTCTTTCTTGTTTGTCTTTTTAAAAGAGACAGGGTCTTGCTATGCAGTTCAGGCTGGCCTTAAGCTCAGTTTGTAGCCCAGGCTGGTCTTGAACTCGCAGCCATCTGCCCGCCTGAGCCTCCGGAGTGCTGGGATTCGGGCGTGGTGGTACGCAGTCAATTGAACATGCTTTTCCACACAAGCCAAGCAAAACTTGAGGTAGTGTATTGCCCTGTCATTTGGTGTTCCTTCATGCGTTGCCACTGTACTCCACCCAACAGAGAGGTGATAGGAATCTTGGTCCTTTGTCACCTCTTGAGTCACAGGCGGCTCCAGTGGAGGCTCTGTTATCCCCCTGCACATTTCTTTGCAGTGTGGTGTTTAACATGAGAATGGGAGTCCCCACTGCACTGTGCTCTCTGTCGTAATCACCTGAGCTACTGAAGGCTGCCTAGTGTCCTGGGGACCACCATACAGGGTGGAGCCAGACCTGCCCGACTCTGCTGCCTGTTGGCTGTATAACCCCAGACCTTACCGCAAAGGCAGGGACACAGATGTCTATCTCTCAGAGTTATTTTGAGAATTATTTCAAATCGCATATCCATCCAAAATGGGAGCAGCTGTCTTTGTGGGCCTGGCTGGCTGCTCTAGGAAACTCATCCCTTTCAGAGTGACGCTTTGGGAAGATACACTCCAAACAGCTGAGTTGACCCGGTGTGATGACAGATACCTGTCATCCCAGCACTTGGGAGACTGAGGCAGGAGGATCACCATGAGTTCTAGGCCAGCCTGGGCTACTTAAGAGAGTTGAAAACCTGAACTGCTTAGTGAGACCCTGCCTCAAAAAATCACAGTAAATGGGACCGGAGAGATGGCTCAGTGGAATAAGCACTTCCCTGGCAAGCGCAAGGGTCTGAGTTCAATCCCCGGTTCCGCAAAAAAAAAAAAAAAAAAAAAAAAAAATCACAGTAAAAATTAAATAGCTGACTTTTAGAGGCATTTTGGAGCATGACCTATCTAGAGAATGGAGGTCTACACTTAAAAATGTATGTAGATTAAATCACCTGTTCTCCTGCCTTACAAACATGAGGACCTGAGTTTGATTTCTGGTACCCTTCCCCGCAAAAAAAATCATCCCTGTTTTATAGTTTTGACTCTTAACACAAAGGTAAAATCCTGTTTGCAAATACTTTCACAGTCCTGACAGCTTAAGCCAGAATAAATGACCTGTTTTATTGACCAGCCTGCAGCCTTGAGCCAGGAAGGCAAGCCAGTGGCATGGGCTCTGCATTTCTATGGCTGGGACAGGCTCTGGACCAGTCAGTACTAGAAGTTTTATTTGGTTTTCCTAAGACAGGATTTGCTAGGCAATTCAGGCTGGCCTTGAATTCGCAGTGATCCTCCTGTCTCAGCCTCCGGAGTGCTGAGATTACAGGCACGCGCCACGTCCAGTCCACCTCTTCTAGAACTCTTAGACTTGCCTCTGTTTACTTCTCTGTCTCCTGTTTCAGACTGCAAGACAGACAGCTGTGGGTACTGCCAGACACTGTCCTGAAAAGCAGAGAATTCAGCCCCCTGGGGAAAAGGGCGGCTGACCTCAGGCAGTGGTTCTTGGGGTGTGGTCAGATGTTCGGAGGGGGTGTGGCTGGAATGCCCCAAGTGCTTGCTGGCTAAGCAGGTTTGTTCCCTGGCCAGCCCCAGCCCCCAGTGCAGTTCTCTTGGCCCACTCCTCGGGGTGTTGCTGCTGCTCTACGTATTTACCAGGCTCCCAGAAAATTGTCTGTACTCTGTAGAGTTGGAGAAGCTTGCATTAGGCTGTGATACTGGGGTGGGGTCTGAGAGCAGGAAAAGATAAGAAGGTATCTACTCAGAGAGAAGAAACTCCTGTTGCTAGCAGTAAGAACAACAGAAATAACTTACAAAGCACAAATAAACAAGCCAGGTGCAGTGGTATTCACCTGTTATCCCAGCTACTTGGTGAGCTGAGGCAGGAAGATAGCTTGAGCTAAAGAGTGCGAGACCAGGCTACCAGACACTGTCTTAAAAAACACCAGGGTCCAAAATGAAACAAAATCACCACGAGAGCTGACCGCTGACTGAGAAGAGTAAGAGCAAAATGAAGAGGGGAAACCCCAAGAGATGCTCAGCGTGAAGCCAAGGGGGTCAGGGCAGGCAGGCCCGACTGGCCTCTGGTAATGCATGCTGTGGGGTTTGCCTCTGTCCTGCCGGGGCAGGAGCTGAAACTGAGCCTGCCGGTAAAGGTGTAGTTATCGCTGCACACATCCTGAGTGAGCGGGTGAGTGTGGGAGACACACACCCACCTGAGTGAGGGGATGGCAGCAGCCTGTCGTGCTTAGTTCAGGCCTCATGATAGAGAAAAGCACAAGCAAAGAGAAAGAGCCTTCCAGAACTTGACGCTAATTCTGGTTTCCCACGTGAGAATTTATACCACCTGTGCGGTTTAGGAAACCTAACTTCTGGGCCAGTGGCCTTGGGAAGCCTAGGAATGGACACAGAACCTTTCTGTGGAGACCCCAATCCAGACCTCACAGGATCCACACAGAGAAAAGAGCCCCGGAGAAGATGGACTTGTCATGCAGACTGATTGCCCGGTTGGGGGAATAGCCTACAGCGAGGGACAGCCACAGCCATAGTTGGAATTCCGGTGATGGAACTGTTGACAAGAGAGTGAAATAAGTGTGTTCAAAACTGTGAGAGACACAAGAAGACCCTGAAACCGTGAGACAGCAAGACA
>NDGN011470128.1:0-10522 GCA_002564285.1 Tympanoctomys barrerae | reverse complement strand
CACACACACACACACACACACACACACACAAACACACACACACACACACACACACACACACACCCCAGGCCTGTGCACTGGCTGGAGTGAGGGTCTGGTGGGCCCTGGGACGTCCCATTCACACGCTGGGTCTGTAGGCTGACTCAAGACTTGGTTTTGAAAACTGTGTTGGTAAGAAACATGAAACTTTTAATTAGACAGAAAAATTTGTACATATTTTAGTATTTGGTAAAAATATCCTTAATCTATTAATTTGTTGGTACACAGATAGGTTACTTCCAATTTTTAGCTATTACAATTTGTACTGTTACAAATGGGTATACCTATTTCACATAATATAATATCTTTAACTCTTTCAGGAAACTACCTAAGAGAGGAGTGGCTGGGGCAAATGGAAATTTTAGGAATGTAATTGCTATACAGTGCAAACATGTACTAATAAAAACCAAAAACGGAGAAAAAAACTTCTCCATAGGCCAGAATAAATGGCTGAAGTATATTTTACAATCTTTTTAGTGTCATTTATTCTTCACTCGTCTATTGGGACCCCCTGGACACTGGTGCCACAAGATTACTCTGTACTGAGTCCTGCATTATCTTCCTAATCTAGTTAGAAGCATATAAAATATACATTAAATATGCATGTAAGCAAGCACTTACTGAACTTGAAATTTTACAAAAGTCATGGCAGGGACATTGCAGAGACATTATGATTGCTAACTGACCTGATTCCGACAAATGTCCATGAATTATGGCGAACTCAGCTCAGAACCAAACTTTGAGGGTAGAGAAAAGGAAGGGAAACCATTCCAGGTCAAAGGCACAAGTGTGAGCTTAAGCAGCCATTCATGTGTCTAGTAGAACGTAGTACATGACTCAGTTCCATGAAACAGAGGATTTCATACTTAAAAAATAAAAATAGAAAAAATAGAGCTGGAGATGTGGTTAAGGACCAGAATTACGAGGAACACAGAATTCCTTCAATTTTCTGAGGTTTTAGTTTAGATTAGATTAAGGAAACCTGCTTAGAAGCAATTTTTGACCCAGTTAAGTTTTGAAATCCCTCCTGAGATAACCGTGTCTGGGCAGCAGTGATTGATGTCTCCTGGGGCTGATGGCGGAGGCACTATTTTTCAGAGCAGTATGCTTTGGCCCAGAACATGCATCTATGAATAGTGATTTGATGACCACAGCAGCACCTGCTTGTCAGGGCCTCAGGATCTGCAGTCTTCCCAGGATGTTTTCGTTCTCAGCCTCTGCCTGGTGTTCTCTTTTCAACAGCATTTACTGAGTGTGCTCTGTGCACTCATAAAGACGATAATCTTTTCTTTTAGCACTGTGAGAATACTATAGTTATATGATGTGGCTTTGTAGGAGAAATAATGTAGAGCTTGGACAGCCACAGGATGCAAGAATTTTAGGGACCAGTGGGTTAGGGTAATTCTTTATTGTCACATCCCTAGAGGACTTATATAAGTAACAAGTTTGGCAGTTCTCTTTAGTGATTGCAAGGGTTCTAGCACCAGGACCCTGAGTGTATATAATCAGATGTAAATAGAACACTGAATGCTCTGTTTTTCTGTGCTGATTTTCATAAGACATTTTTCTAGAAATGGGGTAGGCTATGTCTAAAAATAATTAGCTGGGGGTTAAAACCTATTAATGACCAAGTTGAAGTATTCATGTTAGTATAAAAATTCTGGAGGAAGTGCCTTGGAATTGGCATCAGCAATATAAGTGGTTTCTACTATTACTGAGTTATTTGATGTTTCAACCCTACTCACAGCCAGTGATTCATAAATCTGAATTTAAATTTCCAAATTTAGATCTTTACATGTGTACATTTCTAAATTTTTCTGTTTTACTTCAGAGTCATGTAGCCTACCATGTACCACAATCTCAATTTGGATGGCACTCAGGCACTCTCTTGTAAGCAGGTCCAAAGCTAGTCTTCCATACTACATCTCCTCTGGTATTTCCTGTCCCTAGTTACTATTACCATTCCCAGTTTCCCAAATAGGGAATTTAGGATCACTCCTAAATCCTACATTTACCCTTCCTTTTGTTTGTATCACATGAATAATAGCCGCATTAATGTATTATCCATTCTTTCCTTTTCTCCCTGAATAACTAAAAAGCTTAATAATCTCTTGCCTTTCACTAATCTCTCTTTAGTATTAGTTTTAGAATATTCCTTTGCTAACCTGTAAATACAACAGTGTCACACTGAAAATCAAATCCATCATCTCCATCTAGGATAAAATTTATTCTTCCCTATAGCCAACCAGATCAGCACCTTTATGGCTTTTTTTTTTTTTTTTTTTTNTTTTATCTCTCATATGCTACTCCTCTCATGAACTCTAACACCAACACCTCTCTGGACTTCTCTGTCATGATGAGCTGTGCCGAAAAGTAGCCCCAAAGAAACCAGGTCCTAATCTTTGGAGGCTGAAAATGCCTTTTGCTTTGGAAAATGAATCTTTGCAGATGTAATTAGAAATCTTGAGATGAAGAAATTGTCCTAGGGTATGTGGGTATGCTCTCAAGCAGAGCATAGAGATTTTATAGACCAAGAGAAAGAGATTTTATAGACCAAGAGGTTTCAAAATGCTGGGATTGAAAACTGGAGTAAACAGAAGCCAAGAAATACTGGCAGCCACCAGAAAACAAAAGAGGCAGGGAATAAATTTTCCCCAAGGTCCCCTGCAGGGATTGTGACATGTCTGATACCTTGATTTTAACTTAGTGGTATTAATTTCAGTCTTCTGACCTTCAGAATTGTAGAGAATACTTTCTACTGTTTTAAGCCATGAAGTGTGTGATAATCTGTTATAGCAACCACTGGAAATGAATGTAGCTGTTATCCCTGTTAATTCTCTGAGCATTTAGCATTCTCATAGACTACTTGCACCCTACCTGGAATGCGTTTCTTGTGTTTTTTTTTCCTGTTTGCAAAATGCCTGTTTATTTTCAAGGAAAACTCTGAAGCCAATTCTCTGTCTTGGAAGGCAGCTCTCTGTCTCAGTTTGTGTTGGTCTGTCTCTTCTGTTTGTGTTAATAATGGTGGTATAAGACACATAATTGCCTTAATGGTTAGGGATACAGGCCCCTGGGCTAGAGGTGGTTGAAGTCTCTAAGGCCTGTTTCCTAATTTACAAAATGAGAATGATAAATAGTTCCTACCTTGTACCTATGCTGTGAGGAGTGAATGAGATAATCAATGCAAATGGAATATCTGGCAAAAGTATGTGTTCAATAGATGTTAGCTGCGCTCAAGACCACTATTTTTATGATTTTCTCTTAACTAGAACATTAGTCTTTTGAAGGAAAGAGGAATTCTTTTTGTACTCAGTATGAATACTTGTGTTTTGATTAGCATTTAATGGATAAATGTGTAAGATATATCTTTTATTATAGGCCTTCCTGTTAAACCATCATTCCCTTACCTGGTGCTCTTAAAAATTTCTAGTTTTGCTTTCTCTGTTTTTTTTTTCTTCCAAATATGATATTGTGTTTTTTAAATCTACAGACAGTGGTGACATATTAATTCTCATCTCCATAGTGTACTTTTGTAGATATAAGACTTGAAATGGTCATTTTCTTTTTTGATGGAACCTTTAAGAACATCTTCCAAGTGTTTGTCCCTGTTTCACTTTATATTGGGTTCAGAGGTAGGTCATCAGAGGGACTTATGAGAATAAAAATTTAACTCTTGGTTAAATAAAAATTATTCATGTGTGCAATTCGTTTGTATGCTTTTGCAGTTACAAAGGCCAATAGATAAAACTGTTCTATTATATTTAGAAGAAATGTTCAGGATCACTGATTGTTGGAGATACTATCATCTACTTCAGCCTTGATTTTAGGGATCTCATTCAACATTTTATTTTATTTATTTATTTTTCATTTTTTAGGGAAGAGTCTACAGGGTGTTCATGGTCACACTACTAGATTGGACTCCTAGTGATCCGCCCACTTTACAGCCTCCCAAGAGATGGGATTACAGGCACCCAACACCACGCCCAGTCTCAATCACTGTCTCAGCATGTCCTGGGGGGCGGGGACAGCACAGCATCCCTGACCCCTGAGCCTTCTTGCAGACGCTTTAATCTGCTGAGCTATTTGTCCAGCCCTAACATTTTTTTTTTTAAGAGAATAAAAAATAAGTTTAGGGTCAGGGAGATTGCTCAGTGGCATGAGCACTTGCCTGGCAAGTGAAAGATCCAGAGTTTGATCCATGGTACAGCAAAGCACCCCCAGTACTCCCCCCCAAAAAAAACAAGCAAAAAAAATTAGAAATGATACATAATTTTGAAAAACAAGATGATGGGAATTCAACAGTTGTTAAATTGCACATTGTTGTATTCAAAGTAGTCACTCAGATTACCAGATATAAGCATGTACAATTGGTCAAAATAAAAATTTTATGCAGTAACTATTCCCTTCAAGAAACAAAAAGAAATTAGTAGTACAATCATCTTAGCTATCCTATGTATATACATACATGTTTTATTTCTCTTCTTTTTTTCTTTCTTTTCTCCTTTCCCTCATCTCAGTTCTTTCCTTTTGAGCAATTTGTTTTCCTTTCTCAATATCTATTGTTACTTTTAGATTTTATTTACTCTTTCAGATTGCTACACTAGGGAGATGATGTTTACACATGTGGGTCTAATTTATTTGACTCATGAGTATGGTCTCTAGTTGCATCCGTTTACCTATAACAGCCTCGAGTTTATCTTTCTTTATAGCTGAGTAATACTCCATTGTATAAAAATACTAGATCTTTTTTTTTAATCCATTCCTCAGTTGATGGACATTTGGATTGTTTCTAAGATTTAGCTATGACAAATTGTGCTGCTATAAACAGGGGCGCACATGTATCATTGTGGTATGATGTTTTCAGTTTTTCTGGAAAAATACCCAGAATGTGAATAACTGGGTTTAATGGGACTTTCAGTCCTAGTTTTTGAGGAATCTCCACAGATTGCCAGTGATTATACCAGTTTACATTCTTACGAACAGTGGAAAAGGGTTCCCTTTTCCCCACAGACCCTCCACCATTTGGTATTAGCCGATTTCTTCATGATAGCCATTCTTTCTGGATTGAGATGGAATCCATTATTGTTTTAATTTGCATTTCTCAAATAACCAGTGCCATTGAACATTTTTTCATATATTTATTTGTGATTTGTATTTCTTCATCTGAGAAGTGTATATTCATCTCAGATGCCCATATTTGGATTGGGTCTTTGAATTTGAGGGACTTGATTTTTTTCTTTACATGATATAGATAGAAGTCTTTTGTCTGGGGGACTATTGGCTAAGTTTGTTTTCCCAATTCATGGCTTTTCTTTTCATTCTATTGGTGATTACTTTTGTTGTGAAAAACCTTTTTAATAGCATGAGATCCCAGTTGTTGATTTTTTGAAGTATTTCCCATGCAGTTTGCTTTTTGTTCATGAACTCTCTGCCTATCCCTATGTCTTCAAGATTTCTACCTATATTTTCTTCCAGTACATTTGGTGTTTCTATTTTAATATTTAGATCTTTAGTCCATTTTCCCTGTAGTTTCAAGCATGGTGATAGACATCGGACTAGTTTTAGTTTTCAGCACATGGAAAACCAGTTTTTTTCCTGCACCATTTATTAAAGAAGCTATCTTTCTTCCAGTGGATGTGTTTGGCCCCTTTGTTAAAGATAAAGTAGCTGAGTATGTTTGTAGTTGTGCCTGCATCTTTTAATCTGTTCCTTTGATCCTAAAGTCTGTTTTTTTTTTTTGCAGTACCATGCTGATTTTATTATAGTAGCTTTGTAGTATAATTTCAAGTTATAGATTGTGTTACTTTGGGCCTTGCCTTTGTTGGCCAGGATTGCTACTGCTATTCTAGGTCTTTTCTGGCTCCAAATGAATTTTAGGAATGTTTTCTCTAGATCCATGAGGTATGCTAATGGTATTTTGTTTGGGATTACATTAAATCTGTATAACAGTTTTGTGAGTATGGCCATTTTTACAATGTTGCTTTTTACTACCCATGAACAATGAACATTTTTCCATTTTCTAAAATGCTCTTTGATCTTTTTTACTCCCAGAGCATTGTAATGATTTTCAGTGTATAAATCTTTTACGTTCATTGTTAGATAAATTCCTAGGTATTTTTTGGGGGGGGGATGCTATTGTGAAGTATGTGGCTTCTCTACTTCTCTACTAGTGAATTTGTATAGGAAAGCTATTGATTTTTAGGTGTTGACTTTGTAACCTGCCGTGCTACTGATTTTTTTTTTTTAGTAATTCTAGGAGTCTTTTGGTGGAGTATTCCATGTAGAATATTATGTCATCTGTGAACAATGATAATTTGACTTCTTCCTTTTCTACTCTTATTTTTAAAATTTCTCTATCTTATCTAATTGCCCTGGCTAGTATTCCCATCACTATATTGAATAGGAGTGGTGATAATGGACATCTTTGTCTTGTTCCTGGTTTTAGAGTGATAGCTTTCAGTTTTTGTCCATTTTATATAATGTTAGCTTCTGGTTGTCATGCATGTCTTTTATCAGATGGAGATAAAGACCATCTATCCCATTTTTCTGTATGGTTTTTATAATGAATGAGTATAGGCTTTGTCACAATGTGACATTTTTTAAGGGATAATAAAGTGATTTGTATAATTCAACAGAAAAACTTACTGTTGTTGAAATCCTCTTTGTGGAAATTCTCTTAAAATAATAATGGTCATTTTTTCCCTAAGGAAACTTAAAGATGACATTACTTTATATTCAATATTTATTACGGTTGTCTTTAAAAGAAAATGAAGTTGGGAAAATATCTTGCATAATTGCTTAAAAGATCAGAAACATGTTGAGGAAAAACTTTGCGACATAATGGCTTGCCTGTAATCTCAGGCTGACTTTGTAGATTGTCCACAAAACTGTTCATAAGTAAGTGTTTTCAAATTTCCTAAAACTACTTAGTATGAAAGATGATTCAGCTGTGTGGTACACAAAAGAAAAAGTTGTCTTTTTCTTTCTCTCTGTCTCTTTCTCTCAGACATGAAGTATTTTAAGGGCCAGGATTATGTATTATGCAATTTTTAAAATATCTGCTACCAAGCAGGTTTCTTGGTACATCATTAGCTGTCAGGGGAATGCAGATTACAATAACAATGGAATTTTAATGGCTATAATAAAATATAATATTAAATTTGGCAAGGATAAAGAGAAACTACAACCCTCATACATTGTTGGCAGAAATATAAAATTGCATAGTCACTTTGATAAAACAAGTTTGTGGTTTCTTAAATGTTAAGTATAAATTTACCATATGACCTAGACATTCCATTCCAGGGAACCTGCTCAGGAGGAATGAGTACATTGATTGCTTTTAATATCCTGCCATGATTTCCTCTTTTATCCCCTACATTCCAGTATATAGATATGTGCTTACTTCTCTTTTTTTATCCTGTTCTGAGGTCAATGTAATATAACTAAAGTAACTGATGCATATATAATGTCCAGAAACATAATGGAGGTGCATTTTAAAATGTAGGGTTAATTGACTCCACAATAAACATGTTAGCTAAGACAAATTTGGTATTTCTCAGAAAGTATCTAATGAGCATTTACATTTTTTTAAAGAGAATAAAAAATAGTAAAAAGAACCTTAGAAATGATGCAGAATTTCACTAAACAAAATAGTAGGAATTCAACAATGGTTGTTATATTGCAAAGTAGTTGTTTAGATTACCAGATATATGCATGCAAAATTGGTAAAAAATTTTTTATAAGAAGTTAAAAAGAAGAAAAAAAAATAAGCATGAACTGTTCCTTTCAATAGACTAGCAGAAATCAGCAGAACACTTATCAAAGCTATCCTGTATGTAGCTATAAACGTATCTTTTTTTCTTTCCTTCTTACTTTTGCCTTTTCCTCATCCCAGTTGTTCCTTCTCTTTGTACAGATTCTTTCTCTTTCACAGTATCTACTGTACCTTTTAGATTTTATTTACTCTTTCAGGTTCTAACACTAGTGATTTATTTTATATATGAGTGTGGTCTCTAGTTGTATCCATTTACCCATCAAAACCCAAGTTAACCCTTTTATAGCTGAGTAATACTCCATCGTGTAAAAATACCACATATTTTTTATCCATTCCTTAGTTGATGGGCATTTGGGTCGTTTCCAAGATTTAGCTACAACGAATTGTGTTGCTATAAACATGGGTGCACATATATTGCTGTGATATAGTGTTTTCAGTTTTTCTGGAAAAATACCCTGAATGAAAATAACTGGGTTGAATGAGATCTCTAATCCTAACTCAAGAATATCCACACTGATTTCCATAGTGGTTGTACCAGTCTTTACTCCCACCAGCACTCCCCACAGTCCCTCCAGCATTTCTTGTTGGTTGACTTCTTGATGATAACTATTCTTACTCAGATGAGATGCAATCTCAGTGCTGTTTTAATTTGCATTTTGGGGATGACCAGTAATATTGAACATTTTTCATATATTTTCATTTGTATTTCTTCTTCTGAGAAATGAGCATTTTTGTGTTAGACATAGGTTGACTTTTTTTTTTTTTGGCAGAACCAGGAATTGAAAGGTTGACTTTTTTGTATCACACATCAAGAATCACATGTTTTCAGCTGAAGCATAAAGATAAAAATTATATGAAATAAGTATAACGTTGGAGGATCTGTTACATCAAGTTCATTGTAACTGATAAATAGAACCTTACTTGGAAATCTCTGCAGATTTAGTGATTTAAAATAAGAACAATGAAGTAGATAGGTTCTAAATCCAGTATGACTGAGTCCTTATAGCAAGAGGAAAGGATGTACAAAGACACCCTGGAGAAGTAAGTGTCATGTGGTAGAGGAGGTAGAGTATGGTAATGCAGCTTCAACCTCAGGAAAACCAATGGTTGCTGGCACTATAAGAAGTTGGAAGAGGGAGAGATCTTTTTGTAGCATTACTCTAAGCATTGCCTTTGTCAACTCCTTGACTTCAGACTTCTGGTCTTCAGAACTGTGGGAACGTAAATGTCTGTCTTTTAAACTACTCAACTTATGTTACTTTGCTATAAGAGTGCTAGAAATCTAATACATGTACATTTATTGAAAATAAAAATGTGCTTGTTTTTATATAAAATTTTGTTAAGTCATTTGACTGGCAAGGACATTTATGTCATTACAGTTATTTAATAGCTGGCCTTGGAGCCCAGCAACTCATATTTTACACATGTCTTATATCTATTTAAATTGATGTCATAAATATTTACTCAAGAATCACAACATTTTGATTGTTGCTACTTAACAAAAACTGAGGCTTCAATTTACAAGATTTGTGAAAAAGTTGTCTACTATTCATTTAGTGGTAAAAATGAGAATTAGATGCTTATGAATTTTTGTTTATTACCCAAAAAGCTTATGTACTTTGTTTTAAATTTTGCTGAGAGTGTTAAGATGTATTTTATAGGGACATTTCTCAATCCATGTAGATTTACTTAAATTTTTTTCTGTAATGTGAATTAATATATGCAATGTTATAGTTAAAGAAATATCTCGGAACAGTTAGCTAGACTGTGGCAGTTTTAATTTATTAAATTGAACATAATTAGCTTTATCCTCTTAAAATTAATGGATTATAATAATATCAGTAGGATTTCCCTCTTTCTTTCTTAGTTTCTTTATTTTTTTCTATTAAGGTATTTGGTTGTTTCAGGGTCTCACTACGCAGTGAAACTCCTGGTCTCACTCATGGTGATCCCCCTGCTTTCACCCTCCTCAGCACTGGGGTTACAGGTGTGCGCCACCACACCCAGATTCTGGCCTTCTCAGCCTGTCCTTGAGGCAGGGCTAGTGTGCCATGTGGTGCTAGGGATGAACCAGAGTCCCTGCACTTGCCTAAACTTGCCTAAGCAGGTGCTTTAGTCAGCTGAGCTGTCTCATAGGCCCAGATTTCCCACTTTCTGAAAAATTACTTTGTACATTTAAAATTTAAAATCAAATATTCATTTTATCAGTTTTTAGCCAGAAGAAGAAATTCGAAAATACGTAGGAGATAGAAATGATTGGTACTACTTTTCATATAGTTTCCTAATAGTGCCAGAGTAGATTCTCATTAGAATTTGTCAGAATGGTTGCACATATTGCAATAAAGGAACAGACTAGAAATTTCCTTTTCATTGTGTGCCTTGTGTGGCCAGCAACTATAATGTTAGCAACTTTGGGACCCCTTAAAATATTTCCAATGAAGCCAAATATTGCAAAAATCAATTTTAAATTTGTAAGGTCTTTCTATTTTGATCTCAGGGAGTTGTCCTAATTATCATATGAGCATATGAATTATATATATCTTTATTCCTTTCTGAGTTAAAGTTGAGGTGAGTTGTTGAGATGTGACTCGTCTTAAGTGCTGGTGCTAGTAGCTGAACCTAAGTCTGCCTCAAAGTCTGTGCTCTTTTCACATTGGCCAAGCAATGGCTGTGACTCATCCACATGGCTGACACTGACAAAGGTTCTAC
>NDGN011470122.1:0-11241 GCA_002564285.1 Tympanoctomys barrerae | reverse complement strand
TCTGGGAGCACTCACTGGAAGGCAGAAGGAACTGGTACATCTTCCTATGCTCTCTTTTCAAACCTTGGTTTTTGTATGGAAGACATGTGAGTATGGTTTAAATCTAAACTATTCCCCCAAGCCTCACATGCCTGGAAGGTGAATGGATCTCAGGGTTGTTATGACTGACTTGCTGTAAGGTGGAGAGGCCTGGCAGAGGCAGGCTGCTGGGGTGGAAGGAAAGGCCTGGTGGAAGCAGGCTGCTGGGGTGGAAGGACGGGAGGATGCATCTCTATTCCTGGCTCCACCCTTCTCTCTGCTTCCCGAATGCCAGAGTAAGAGCAGCTTTTTCCACAACGCCCTCCCTGCCTGGAAGTGGGCTGAACAGGGAGTGCAACCATGAGTTCAAATGAATCTTTCCTTCTTTCTTCAATTATAGGTAATAGATGTTTTATCTCAACAATAAGAAAGTGACTAAGACATAGATGCAATCGCAAATAAAATCTGCAGTATAATGAGAAAACAGAAGTGTCCACAAAACTCTGGAAAATCCGAACCCTAATTTCAGTTCCTTCTTCTCAAAGGTGAAGATAATGGCAGTACCCTTCGGTAGTTTCAAAAGTGGTGCTTTGAGTGTAGGAGACGCGTCACAGTGCAGGACTGCCACTGTCATTGTCCTCCTTGTTCTTGCTCTGATTTTATTACAGGTTCTGTGACAGTTTCACAAATTAGCGGAATTAGCCTATCTGCAAAGTAGAGCCATTGCTAAATACTGGAAAAAAGAGATAAATAAATATAATTTAATCTAAAAAATTTTCACAATTTTAACTTAAACAATGGGTTTCCTATTGTGAATTTAGAGCTTTTCTGTAGTGAATTTCTCAGCTTGTCCTGCTCATATTATATTTACCCACTTAAGTACTTAATGATTTGGGTCTACTTTGCTAGATCTAAGTCTAGCCAACCTATTTCTCCTACTCCTTTAGGGCAAAGCAAGGCGGCCCATGATGCCTATGGCCCTCTCCCAAGCATCAGCCCCATCTTCTATTTGCCAGGTGCTTTGCCCTTCATCTGCTTCCTCCCACTTCAGCTCCAAGGAGCAGCACAGACGTGAGAGAAAGATTACAAACAGTGTCTTTCATCTGTCATGGTCCTATCTTAAACCTTAAGACAACCTTCTCCAGGCAAACACAGGTAATACAGGGCTTCCAAATAGTGAACAGATAAACACCTGAAACAAGAGACAGTTGGGGCCAGTGAGACAGTTCAGTGGACTAAGCACCTGCCTAGGCAAGCACAGGGACCAGGGTTCAATCCCCCACATGACACTCCACATCGACCCTGCCCCCTGGTGTGCTAAGCCAGTCACTGAGACCAGGTGTGGTGGCGCAGGCCTGTAATCTCAGAGCTGGGGAGGCTCAAAACAGGAGGGTCGCTGTAAGTTCAAGCAGCACCCTGTACCAAATACATAAACAGAAAATTAAGAAGAAGTGCGATTTGGAGACACTAGCACCAATTTTTCCAAATAGCCACATGTCATCTAATGTCAGAATTTGTAGCAGTAATATCTAATATAAATCAACATGTGACTACCCCAGCCAAACATGCATAAGGACTTTTTTAACGTATCTGCTTGTTACAGGGTCTCGTTGCACTAGGACTCATAATGGTACCCCTGTTTTCAGCCTCCCCAAGACTGGGATCACAGGTGTGCACCAGCAGCCCAGGCTCTGATAAGCTCAGCCCACGTTGGGAGGTAGGGCTGGTGCAGCATGTGGTGTGGGAATCAAGCCATTGTCCCTGCATTTGCCTAAGCGTGCCTAAGCAGGCGCTTAAGTCCACTGAACTATCTCACCAGCCCACAAAAAGATATTTGATAGAGAGGTTTTTCTTATGCTTTGGAGAGAAAGTCATACTGGATAGTTGGAGAAATTCCAGTCCCACGAACCTTTAATTGCAGCTGTGTGCTCTGTCTTGGACAAGGCTAGCTTCTCCAGGAAATAAACAATAGGAAGTTTCCTGAAGACATACGTAATCCAAAACATATAATTTATGAGAAAATTTCTCATAAGAATAACTGATATTTAATCATGTATGACTTTATTGGTCTTTTGTTATAACATGGTTTTTTTGTTTGCATTCTCAAATTTATATAACGTTCAAGTTGTGGCTATTTTATACTCAAAATGAATGAAGAGAGAACTATGGTAGAGAGCAGGTATGGTAAACTGGGGCCTAGAGGCCAAAGCCATGCCCTTCTCAGCATTCTTTCTGGATGTTTTCCAAAAATGGTATCAGACAAATATGCTAACAGAGACCCTAGTGCCCAAAGGCCTATAATATTTACTGTCTGTCCCTTTGCAGAGGAAGTTTGCCAAGTGTAGCATATAAGCTAGATGCCAGCAATGGTCTTGACTCTCAATGCCAACATGTGCTTTGTGGCTTTGCACAATGAACTGCTCTTGGCCTCAGTTCTCTCTGCTGTGAAATGGTACCATGACAGCAGACCCTGAAGCAAGTGTGGTTTGGGGTCAGAGCATGTCAAATGCTGCTGGGGAGCCTAATGCATCAGATGCGTGAGAGAAGTGCTCGTGGCTGCTACTCCAAATTTGCTTGTGGGGCCCAGTAGTAAGCTGCACAGAGGGCTTTCCATGTAATACTGGGAAGTAGAGAGAAGACTGTACTGTGGGGTTACAGGTCAGGATAAACATGGAGTAAAGTAGAGCAAAATGTAACAGGAAGGACTCCTGGACACTCATCATAGCCCTCAGCCAGTGAGGCTCGGAGGAGTCAGCCTATGTATGAACCTTCCAGGGAGTTGTTTCTGGGTGTTTACTTGTTTGTTTGTTGGTTGGTTTCATTCTGAGGATGAAACCTAGAACCCCAACAGGCTGGCCCACTGCTATCAAACTAAGCCATATGTATCTCTAACCCTTACATATTAATTCCTCTTTATTTATGTATTGGTTTTACTTATTGTGGCACAAAGGATTGAACCCTGGGACTTTACACTGAGCTCTATCCTCAGCCTTTTAAACTTTTTAAAATTTATTTTGAGACAGGATCTTCTTAAATGGTTCAGGGGCCCAGGTTGAGTTCGAAGATAATATCCTCCTGGCTCAGCCTTGCAGAGTCCTGGGATTCCAGCCTAGTAGGAATATATTTAAAGGAGAAACGTGTCTATCTCAACACAAAAGGCTTGGATAGTGTAAACCTGATATCAGGATAAAAGGAAATGAGCATCAGGGCTGACACTACCAATCCCACCTCTTCCTAGAAAAGGGAACTTCCTATGAGTGATGTTCTCCATAGGAGGAAAAGCTGGGCCTAGTTTGGAGTCAAATGCATTTCATTATCTTAGTCTTATACCTTTAATATTTAAATACCTGCTCACCAAGCAAGCTTCTAACTGTGTGGCTTCTCAACTGATTCTACCACATACTGGCATTCTTACCCAAGTACTAGAATCTATTATTGGGTTTGGGGACTTAAGCCCCTTTTCAATTGTATCCAAAGTCTTGAGATTCTATGAGTTTCTCTTGGGAGACTATTCACAGTTGTTCTCTTGGTCTCAAAAGTTTTCATGATCCTCACAACATGAAGAATTCACTGGTTCCTTACAGTGGGGACCCCATGTGAATTATGTCTTGCAGCAAACATATTTTAGATTGCTGGTTGTATTCAGCAGTCTTGCTGACGTAGTGAGATTGTACAATGCGTAGTCTGCCTGATTCCACCCAAAATATAGTGTTTCCTACATAGCAGGAAAAAGAGGAGACAGAGAGAAACAGAGAGAGAGACAGACAAACAGACAGAGACAGAGAGACAGAGACAGAGACAGATCTGTGAGTCAGGCTCTACATGTTGATGAATTCTCTGATTTTCTGGGCCTCAACTCTTGACAAATGACAAGATTCAGGCTAATGATTCCTGTTATCACACTCGCTAAAATATGTGCCTTTTCCTATTTCAATCTCCTTTAGTAAGCCCCTTATTAAAAACTGTTTCATCTAATTAATAGTCTAAGGCACATTCAGCAAATTGGACCTGATTTTAAATTTCTTTATGAGAGTATCAAATAATTTTATACTTGAACCTGAAAGATAATTTGAAAAAAAAAGTGAGCTTTCTTAGTGAAAGCCTTGCCAAGAAACAGGAAACTATCATTTTTCTCAAGGAAAAATACACAATGGTGAGAAAGGTATGGCAGATGCAGTGAAAGGTTTACAGGTTCAACTCTGAACATGTCTATATCCGGTGAGGCTGTCCGGAACCTCAGGACGTGTTGTTTATGACTGCACGCAGATTCTGGAAAGCATAGACTAAAGAGGCCAACAGCTGTCATCTATCTCTCCTGGGAACATTGTTGTTTTGAATTCAGGTAAATAGCCCTACAGTCCCTTGGATACATTCTATGCCAAGCACCTCAGGGGAGATAGTGAGTCTACCAGCTCAGAGAGTACCCTGGGGGCTTTCTATGTCTATACCAAGGTGACAGAAAAATAGGACAGAGAATTCCCTGCTTAGTGCACTATTATAACATCAGCCAAAAATTGCCTCTATTTCTGAGGTAAGTGTTCCTTTCTTCTGCCTTAGAAAATACACAGTAAAGGCTTCTAGAATGCCACTTCTCCCCAAGGGAAGTCAGGCTCAGAGACCCCATCCCACTCAGACACGGCCACCAGCTCAGAAAGCCATGGAGCCTCCTGCATTTGGGGCTAGAGGGACAGGCTCTAGCCTGGGCTGCAGCACTGTGACGAGGAGTGGCAGGACACTGCACCTGCAGCAGAACGTCACCAGAGCCAGGTGGTTATGACCTAGATGCAGAGATGACTTAGGTTCCAACCCAGAGCTCCCAACTTGAGGCTGTGGCCCTGGTCAAGATATTCACTCTTCTGCAATATAATGGGGATGCTGTCTTCCTCACAGGCATGCAGGCCTTCATGAAAGAGGACAATGCTCGACACTTAGTAACTACCAGCATGCATACCGTCTCTTGTAACTTAGTATCACCACTGTTACTGTTTATGTTCCCTCGGCCCAGCTCTGCAGCCCACTTACCCTTCAGCCTTACAGCAAAACACTGGAATGGGAGCTTGAACCAAATTGTTTTTACACCGTTAATTACAAGCTTATTTTACACAGGAAGAGGACATTCAATCACGAGCCTGCAAGCGCTCTCCTCAGTCCTACCCAATCCAGCAGTCTAGTTTCAAAGATGCATGCTAGTACTGGGGCCAGGAATGTTCCCAGACAACCCACCTCTCTGACTTCCCTACTAGAGCCAGCAACAAAAATTCAGGACCTGCAGAGCTGAGCCACAGTCAGAGGCAGATCGCTGGTGCTGGTCTCACCCCCTCCATGTGGAGGGATTCTGTGCACCACGCTGGGAACCAGGACAGTGCTATCTTTCCCTGCCTTGCCTGCTCCACCCTAATGCACAGGCCTCTCTTCCACTTGAAGTGCCTGCTTCTGGGTCCTCGTGGCCATTCAAGACAGACTCAAAGGCTCTACTCTCTTTTGTCCCAACATAGAAGGCCTTCTCCGGACAGATGTGCAGTTGACTAGCTGAAAGGATTTTCCTGCCCTATATAAAAAGGCAAGCAGTGTGGGGCAAGTCATTTTTGTCACCAATCCTATCCCAAAGCATAGGTCCAAGAATACTGCTGAACAGTAGCAGAGTCAGCCACTGTGTCTTGTGAATGAAGCCAAAATTGCAGTCAACATCAAGAATAATCAGAAGTCTTTAAAGGATCTTTTCAGATATCATGTCTACATCTTGTCCTCTGAATAACTACTATAAATTCAACAATATGCAATGTATAGTTATTGTAACTGACCTACTAACCTGTTTTGAAACTGTTTCATTGCTATTTTATCTTTTTTCTCATTAAAATGCATAAAAATTTTTTAAAAAAAGAATAATCAGGGAGAGAAAGCTTCAACACTGGCTGTAGTACATAATGCCCAAGACTCACAGTGAGTGTGGTGTGTCAGGTACAGTCCTTTTCTTGCAAAGCACAAAAGCAAACTCCTTCTAACATCAGCAGAGAGACAGCTTCCTGGGAAAAGTACCACTGGAATGCTCTCTGCAACTAGTATTTGACTAAAAGGGGTTTACACAATGAGGTTCAATTTTCTTTAACAGGAAAGTCTCAAAAGAGGTGGTCATTAGACTTTCTTGAATAACTAAACAATATAAGGATTGGAACCTGTGATTCTTTTGGCATTTTCCCTCCTGATCATAAAATGGCTGCCAAAACGCCAAAAATGCCAAACGTCATCTATGTTCAAGGCAGAAAAAACGGGGAAGTTAGCTGATCCTGTCCCTTGATCAGGAAAGGAGAATTCTGCTTGAGTCTCACCAGGCAGATGTATATCATTTATGCCATGAACCTTAGTTCAACAGAGGCTGTGAAAGCGAATGTTTTTCACTTCCTATGGCAAAGAAAGGAAGATGGAATTGGAAATGGATATCGCATTAACCCATGTTCACGGGCTTAGCATTAGACACAGAGAATTTCAGGTCAGGTAGATCTCTTTCGGGAAAGAGGGAATATCTTATGCTATGTAGGATGTTTAGTAACATCCCTGACCCATTAGGTGCCGGCATCCTCCCTCTACCCTCCATGGTAACTATCAAAACTGTCTCCAGATTTTGCCAGTGTCCTGGACAAGGGAATGCTGTTCCAGACTAGGTACATCTGAGTCAGCTCAGTCACAGTTCTGCATAGAATGGGAGGCCATTCCCCAAAATACGACAAAGAGCATAAGCTAGGTTGGAAAAAGTGAAAGAACAGTTCCCAGGGCGTAGAAAGCAGGACCTCAAAAATGCCTCCACTGAGTGGTCACCTCAGGACATCAGCTCTGCCCTGCTGCAGTCCACGGTGGCTCAAAAATTCCAAGAGATGGAGCGGGCAAGATAGCTCAGCAGACTAAAGTACCTGCTAAGGCAAGTGCAAGGACCACAGTTCAATCCTCGGCACCACATGCCATGCCAGCCCCGACCCCACCCCTGGACACACTGAACCAGCCACAGAACACAGGTGTGGTGGCACCCACCTATAATCCCAGCGCTGAGGAGGCTGCAAACAGGAGGATCACTTAAAGTTCAAACTGTGTAGTGAGACCTTCTACCAAAATACATAAAGAAAAAGAAAAATAACTCCAACAGAACACTGGCCTTGAGTCAGGAGCCCATGAGAGGGACTGCAGCCACTATGACTGTCCTGACATCACTGCAGGAGCAGCAACTATTGTCCAAAGGTGACAGGGCCCAAGCAGGGAGAAGGAGTGCTAGTGGGAACTTAAAGGGTGTTGCCACCTCTGCACAGCCTGGGTGTGGGCCGAGTCTCTGTAGGAAGGAGGACCTCAATGAGCCCCTGTTGGAGCTCAGAGGGGCTGGCACACCTGCAGCTTGAGGTTTAGTCCTAACCTTCAGTGAGGGGGAGGGTCCTTTTCTGTTTTTGTTTCTTTACAACTGGCTGGATGCATTAAAGTAACCGACATCCAGTTCTCCTGAAACAAAGCCGGATTCGGCAGTGTCCTCCAAGCACCTTGCAGGAAGCTGGCTGCAGAAGTGACATCCTTTGTGCATGTAGCACCTGTCAGCAGTCTCCAGGGCCAGGGCCAGGGGTCATAATGAAAAAGCCCATGGTGGTCTTGTACCACAACATCTACACTGCCTGGTTAATTTATTTAGTGCCCTGGTGGAGAGGAGAGGAATGGGAGCAAGGGGTGGAGGGAAATGGGGATTAAAAATGTAAATATGTGATTATTTTTAATGACCTTATTACTCGACATCAAATATGTTTGTATTGACAAATAAGTATGCAAATGTTTATATCAACACTCACTTCATTAAAATAGTAAATGGTTGAAGTTAATATTAGTGCAGCATTGAAATCTTGAGTAGTTTTGATTACATAGCAATAAGCTACTGATGAGTATCATTATGTACCAATCATATAAAAATGAGCCACCGAAGGCCATATTTCCAAAATTGGGTTGAGTAAGTATATCCACAAAAACAGAGAGAGATACACACCAAGACTCAGAGACTTTCTCTGACTTCATATCAAAGCACAGTTCGGAGGCACAAAATGGAAAATTCCTTCTGCAGAAATGCAATTGGACATGGGATTGCACAATCAGTGCCCCAGAGGAAGTATACACAGGTGTTTCAGACTATGGTGCCTCTCTTGAATTTTTTCCAAATGATGTGTTTTAGCTTTAAGACCAGATATCTTTAAAAAACCAGAATCTCTATAGATAAGGAGGCCCGAGTACATACTTTTGACTGTTCCGTAGCAAAGAACGAGCTCTAAAAATCATAAAGGAAACCACCTTGTGGGCTGAGTGAGTTCTTTTGTTGTACTACTTCTCAAGTTCTGTACTTGCTGAACACACTCTACAGGCAAGTGCTGGGGAGATTGGCTACTGGACAAGGGGAGTTGAGAGATGTGCAAGTTCTCAGACTAAAGTAGTTGGAGAGTATTTCAGAGGCTCCAGCTGAGGCTTTCTTTGGCTTGAGAAAGTTGGCTCTTTAGTTCATTGCCATGTATTTATACTTCAAGTCAAGGATAGATAGAGTAGAAATGCTTTGCACTAAGAAAATGCTGAATTTTTCATAGAGAGATAAATTATAATAGATACTTTATAGCAATGAAGACCTGATCCGGCAGCAGCCGGTTAGCATGTAAGGTGCTTATTGCATGCACACTACAAGAAAGGTGTGTTAGTCAGCTTGCCAGCCTTATGACCGAATGCCTGAGAACACCCACTTAAAGGTTACTAGGTTCATTTTGGCTCACAGTTGTAGAGGTTCCAGTCCATGGTCAGCTGTCCGCAAGACAGAAACTTGGAAGAAAGGTATAGTAGAGGAAAACTGCCCTCCTTATAGCAGCCAGGATGCAGAGGCAGAAGGAAGGGTCTGAGTACCTCAGAGTCCCTGCAGTCACCGATAATCTATTACCATCAAGTAGGCCCCATCTCCAGGTTTCCAATACTTGCCAATAGTGCAATCAAACCATGAGTCCATTGATGGGTGAATCCAATGAGGGAACACCTCATGACCCAGTCTCCTTCTGAAAGCCTCACCTCCAAATACACAAGCCCTTTCTGAGACATTTTAAATATATACCATAACACACATGAGCATCTACAATGAACACTGCTTCTGAAGGGTTGGCAGGCAAGAAATATCTTTGCACAGAGAAATGTCAAACTGAGTGAGGGAAGCTAAGGATCCTAGTTCTCAGCACACAGAAAACAGAGGGCTTCTATTGTGGGAGAGCTGCCTGAGCAAGACAGAGGTTGACCCTGGGTTTGGACTGACAGCCTGGTGATAGGCAAGGGGGAGATGGAGCATTTTTGATGACAGAAGGAAGCGAGACACATGAATGGAGAGGCCTTCCCTTGGAAGGGCTAGGAGATGACCAACAGCCTGCAGAGCCCTGGGAAAAAGACAGGACTGGGAGACTGGAATCGCATTACACTATGTATCAGCCAATGTATCAGCCAAAAAGCATTATGGAAAAAAATGCAGTCACTGGGAGATATCTTGGAATTTATTTATTTTGAAACAATCTCAAACTTAAAGTCAAGTTGCAAGAACATTAAAAGATTAAGTTTCTGACTTGACGCTGGATCACCTCTAATGCTATCAAGTGTGTTTCCCACAAACAAGAACATTCTTCTACATCGTTACCATGCAAATATAGAAACCAGAAAATTAATATTGCAGCAACACATATTATATATGTCTCTTCTGTCTGTTGCCTTCTTCAGTGCGCAGCTGTTTTCTTGTTTTCCATGGCTTGGGTGCTTTGAAGATCACAGGCCCATGAATTTGTAGAGTGCTCCTCATTTGGAAGCCTCTAGTGGTTAGATTCAGGTGATTCCATTGGCAGACACATCAAGGAAAGAATGTCCTGTCCTCCCAAGGTGTTTTCACTGGGGATATGGAATTTTATTTGTCCCTGGTGATGTTAACTCTGATCAGTGGTGAAGGAGGAACTTGTCAGGTTTCTTCATTGCAAAGTGACCTTACTTCCCTTCACTGGGAAATTTGGCGCAAAGGAGTAAAATTCATAGTAGTGGTTAGGAAATACTGATGCAGTCCTGGGCTTGTGGACAGCGCATAAACAAGGCCCTGGTAGCATGTTGGCTTCTTAAGGTGCTGAGCAAAAAGAAGCTTCTCACCTTCAACTCCAGTAAGGAAGCCTTGCCAACACCTCTCACCAGACATCCAAAGAGTCTCAACAGCAAACCATAGGACCAAGATGTGAGAGGAAACGCTTAGTCTGGGGAAGTGAGCTACCATAGGTTTGATCCACTGTACCTATGCCTTTCTTGTAGATGTGGATCATGGTGTAGTAAGCGTAGGATGGGTTTTGGGTCACACAGAGCACCTGTGCTGAAGGGTTCCCATTTAACTCCCAGGAGCTCAATTTTTCTGGCACAGAATGCAAGCTGAGGGGGAAATTTGAATCGGTTGGCATACTAGGTACAATGTATACGTTATAGGACAAGGGACTCTAGGCAGGAAGAGAGCTCTGCTTAATTGCATCAGCAGACAGTGAGCCACTAACACAGACCTTCTCCCTTGCTTCCCAAGAATATCACATCTGCATACATTGTATGGAAAGAAGGGAAGTCAGTAGGGAAAGCCCTGAGTTCAAATGCCGGTTCTACTGCAGCCTGCCTTTGGGTGAACCAGCTAACATAGCTGAGCCTAGGCTTCAAGGGAAAAACAGAAATTGTTAGTTTCTCGCAGAAACTTTATGTGAAATTTGTAACACATTAAAAATGATAACACAAACCTCTGGGCATAAGGTTGGCAGTTAGATATAAACCCTTGTTATTTATTGTATCTGTCCAGGGACTTAGCCCAGTATTATGGAAACAAATGCTTCAAGTAACATGTATACAGTGGACATTACGCAGCACTAAACAGAGGTGAGCTTCCAAGCCAAGACATGAGAGGAAGGAACTAGCTTTAAATGCACAGTGCTAAGTGAAAGAAGTCAACCTGAAAATACGACATACTCTGCAGTTCAAACTGCAAGGCATTCTGGAAAAGGCTAAAAGTTTGAAGACAGGAAAAACAAAAGCAGTGGCCAGTGGGTTGGAGAAGGAAAGAGACAAAAAGTAGATCTGACAGAACTTCTGGGGGAGGGACACTGTTTTGTATGATACTGTCTTAGTTACTTTTTATTCGTTGCTGGGACACATACCCGACACTCAAAATGAAGGAAGGAA
>NDGN011470120.1:0-11171 GCA_002564285.1 Tympanoctomys barrerae | reverse complement strand
TTCATTTTGGGTGTTGGTATTTTGTCCCAGCAATGAGTGAAAAGTAACCAAGACACTCACTCTCAAAAACCTGCAACAAGAGAAGGTTCTAATGCAAATAAAGACACATGGTTTTGATGTCAGACAAGAATTATTTTAAAATCAGATGGTATGCTGTATTCTTGGCTTTTTCCCTCTTTTTCTGGAGTGTTGAAGATCAAACCTGGGGCTTTTATGTTGGGTTCAGCTGCTCATAAATTAAACTTTTGAAACAGGGTCTCATTAAGTTGCTAAGTTTCCTGGGTGGGCTGCAGAGGCGTGTCACCATGCCCAGCTTGCAGTATGTCTTAGCATACTTCAAATGGACTTATACGACTGGCACAAATCCGGAAGAGCATGTGCAACGCCTGCCCAGCACGCTGCTGTGGCCCGTCCTCATGGCGCAGCGACCCGAAGGCGAGGAAGGGCCAGGCTGCGTTTGTGGGTTTTGGGTTTTTTCCTCTGCATTTTAGGGAAGGGTCTACAGGGTGTTCAGGGTCTCACTACTAGATCAGACTCCCAAGTGGATGCTCAGCTATGATAATCCTGCAGGCCCACTCTCCGTCAGCGTGCCTCAGGGACAGGCCCGGCACAGCAGGCCTGGGGATCGAACCCCGGGCGGCCTCTCGGAGCTATTTGGCTGCCCCGTGTTTGTGGGTTTGTTCCTTCTGACACACAGGGGGAGGGCGAGAGGTTCTCCGACTGGACACCTTTGAGCTGAGCTGGTGGGTGGACATGCTGGCTGAAAGCTGGTCCTGATGGTGAGAAGGCCAGGAGCTGTATAGACCGTTGTGCTTGGCGTCTGATAACTCACGTGTCTGGAGTCTGCACTCCACCAGACTAGGTCTCGCATGACGTATGCAGCTTTGCTAAAGTCTCCCTGCGGCAGCTTGCCAAGAGCATGTGTGTACCTCGTCAAGAGCACGTGCGGTGACTCCCTAAGCCACGCCTGGCCTCTGGGCCAGGTGTCCCTTGGGACAGAGTGAAGAGTCTCAGAACCTTGGTTTCAAATTCTCCTTTTGGTTTGCTCCAGAGCATCATGCAGCAGCCCAGGGCCAGCACCCAGCCGCAGCCCCACAAGCTCGGAGGCTCTGCTCTCTTGGCTCACACCCGAGCTGAGCCTGGAGACAGGCAGAGCTGGAGGGAGGACAGGGTGGGGAGCTGCCCAGGGCCAGGCCCACTCTCCCCAAACCTGGCTGATGCCCTCCGCATGTGAATGAAATCCCAAGGAGCAGACTGAGAGCTGAGGCGGGCAGGCAGCAGTGTCCTCGTGTTCAGCTGCCCGCGGCTGCTCTCCTGCTCTCCCGTGGTGCACAGCCCTCACGACCATAGCGGCAGCAAGGCCAGGTGATGCTGGCTGGGGGGCTGAGGCACGAGAACAGGGCGCGATGGGCGGAGAGCAGGATGGGGAGAGCGATTCTGACAGTGTTAGAACTCGGGCGATGGGATGTGGCCATGACTCTTCTCAGGATTGCAGTGCTTTTGGTGAGAGAATGACAGTCAAAGGAAAGTGTGGGGGGCCACACGATAAAAGAGCCCCAAGACTGCTTGAAGGGCTGGTTAGGAGCTGCACTCCCTGCAGGACCAAAGCACCGGCAGGGCTTGCTCTTCAGAGAGCGCTGCTCTCCCGCGGCCTGAGCTTCTCAGATCACAAGCCAGTGACCACAGGAGCCACACTCGCAGCGCAGATGGCTGCCCCGCCGCAGCTCAGGCACACATTTCCACCTCAGAGGTCAATGTGAGGCAGGCGTGGTCCTCTGAGGCAGCAGCCCCTAGGCCACACACATCCCCTGTGTCGTGGCTGGGATCAAGTGGTCCCCAAGCCTCAGGTGTTCTGAAGATGGGTGATCCTTGGGGACTGCAGCGGAGTGTGCCCTTAGGAGGTGGGTCTGAGTGGCCACCAAGGTCCTCTCCCCACGGCCGCCTCCTCTCTCTCTGCTTCCGGGCCCACCCTGCTGTGAACAGCTCTCTCGGCCTGGTTTCTCCATCATGCCTTCCTGCTTTGGAGCTGGCCACCCGAAGCCAAAGCAAACCTCTGCTCTTCGAGGTGTGGGGTGGGGTGCTGTGTCTCATGAGCAGAAAGGACTAAGTCAGCCCGACAACCAGCAGGCCCAGTGGGTGCAGCGGGCAGGAGGAGACCTGTGCGACCCATGCACAATGGCTGACCATGTCCTGCGGGCCTGAGCCGCCAGTGGGCAGAGGCCCCTGGGAGCGCGTCCCCACCACAGCCTGGGGCCTTGGGGCCCTGGGGACTTGAGGCTTCCTGGCCTCTCTCTGGGAGATAGCTGAGGGGTGGAAGATTCCAGATCTGGGAATTCAGCACTCCTTCACTTATCTGCCATCATAAACTCACACTCATGGTGCATCGGCAGCTCCATGGGGGTCTGGGCAGAGTGGTGGTGACCACAGGGACCTGCAGGACGTTCTGGGAGGGCCCACCTCAGTCCAGGGGCTCCTGTCTTGCTTGTCCTTGACAACGTCTCTGTTAGAATGGCCCTGCAAGTCTGAGGCACATGAAGGCTGCATGTGTCCTGGTGTTGGGGACCCTTCCTTCTGTGCAAGTCTGAGGCACATGAAGGCTGCATGTGTCCTGGTGTTGGGGACCCTTCCTTCTGTGCAGGCCGTGCTGAGAGTGAGCTCAATGCGAATGAATTTGTGAGTGTTAAACCCAGCGCCCTGAAACAGAAGCACACTTGAACAGGACAACAGCAGGTGATGACAGGGACTTGGGGATGGACTCAGTGCCCCGGGCGCAGGTGTCTGAGGAGGCCTGTTGCAACCTTGGAGCTCACTGCTGCCCCCATCTGTATGATGCTTCACAGTGTCCCCCCACCCTGATACTTCTGCAACCCTGCATGCCCCCAGTCACCAAGTGACTCCTGCAGGAGATGGGACAACCAGCTGAGAGGACCTCGTCTGGTGATGCAAGGCCACACTGATCCCTCCATGGCCCAGAGCTGTGGGGCTTGGTGGAGTGAACTGTCAAGGGGCAGACTCTGGGGTCTCTGAGGGCATTCGAGGACAGAGGAAATAGGACCTAGAGCCCCTCACAGTGGGAGGGCCTTGTCCAATCAGGCACAGCCAGGCAGAACAAAGGGCTAAGTGGAAGGGCACTTCCCTTGCCAGAGCCTGTGAGCAGGGACACCGGCTGCCCTGGCTCCGCCTATTCCCTGGTACACACGTCTGAGTGGGCACATACTCACAGGTGCACCCCCCACACAAGTGCATGCACAAGGTTCCCTCTCATAACATGGAGAGCCACTCAGCTCCTCCTCAGGGCTGCCGCTGAGCTCCAGCTACCTGTGGGCCTCCTTGGAATTTGGTGCCTGAGCCCACAGGGCCTCACGAGCCTGACTTCATTGTAGCAGGACCTGGGCAAGAGGGGCACACTATGCCTCTGAGTGGCTGAGGTGGGACCTAGGACAGTGCTGCACTGTGACTATGATGTGGAGGATAGCCTTCTTCAGAAATACGCATGACAGGGCTGCGAGGCCACAGCCCCAGGGTCACTCCGCTGGTGTCCTGTTTCCTCAGGTCTGGAATACAAGTTCCTGAGACCCTGGGCTCCCCCAGGCCAAGGTGGTGACGCAGTTGTCTCAGAGGTCAAAGCTGCCACTGCAGACACTGATTCAGGCCTGGCCAAGGAGGAAAACCCAGCCAGAGCTGAGGTGGATGTGAGTCACAGTATGAGAGGCTGCACCCTGGACCATGGGGATGGGCTGTCCTCAAGGAAGGACAGGAGGGAGGGACACAGGAAGAGCACAGGGCTGTACCTCTGCTCACGGAAAGAAGTCATGCAGTGCCTGGGAGCAGATGGTTGGGGAACAAGGCCATCAGGAGTTAGTTGAGGCCCTCAGGGAAGGCACTAGGACAGAGAGGTGAAGCCACTGCTGCTGTGGGGAACAGAGTGAAGGAGGAAGGCCCCTAAAGATGGCCCAACCTGACCACACTTCCCCACCATGGGGTCCCACTTGGCTCAGTCAGTACCTTCGTCCTCTAGGGGTCATCAGCCACAGCCCCATACTGTTTCCATGGGGGACTTGGGAAATCCTCCCCAGTGACAGAACTGACATTTCTGGATGGACAGACAGGCCAACAGGCTGTGGTGTTCTCTAAGCGATCTCACATGAAAGGGAAGGACGAGGGAAGGCGTAACGGCCCTGGGTGACACTACACGGATGCTCCGCTTCTCCCGGACACCTTCCTTCTCTTCAGCCTGTACTTGGCGGCCTCAGCTGGCACAGAGCTCTGGGACTAGCTGTCCTGAATACCCGAGTGCAGGGAGCCATGAGGATACAGGCACGTCTAGCTGCGCGAGTGACATGGTCCCCAGCAACAGGGAATCATGCCCTGGGACTGAGCTCCCAGGCTGACAAAGGAGGCCCTAGCCAAAGGTGGCAGCCAGTCTGACCCACCGAGCCTCCCGGGCCAGGCCAGTGGCTGCGCCTCCTGATTCCCCTGACCCTGGCCTGTCTGCCTTGCTGGGTTGTGTTCCCTTCCCGTATTCCCAACCAGAAACCTTAACATCTGCTGATTTTTAATGTGTGCTTTCTCCCACAGTAGTGATAGAAGGTAATTTTCTACCAAGTAAGAAAAAGAAAATTGCTACACAAATTGATAGTGAAATACATAACAAGGGGAAGGCTTAATGCTCAAATATTGATATACCCTTATTTATTCATTAAAGGGAGCTCCTCAGTGTTATCTATTCAGCAGAGCTCTCAATTACTCCCACTTACAGTGAAGAGATTAAAGCTTCCCTGGATCTTCCCAGCGCGTCAGACTCGTGTGTGTGTGCACTAAATTCTCCCCATCAGGTCAGGGAAAGTCTTGCTGTTCCATGTGGCTTTTACCAGGTGACAAAGCATGGCACGCATGCAAAGGCCGGCTGTTTGTATCAGTGAAAGCTAACTTACACCCTCTGGACGGAACAATCTCAAAGTCGTGATCTGCTGACCAAAGCTTCCAGGAACAAACTCTGACTCGCGTCGAGGCTGGTGGGTGGGTGGTACACACTCTGCTCCACAACGGGGCCGGCAGGGACTGCTGGTTCTGGAGCGCGCTGCCTGTGGACAGTGCTGGCCTCATTGTGGAGTATGTGGCACATGAGCGGGGCTGTTCCCTGGGGACCACGGGGCTGCCCGGGAGCCTGGCTTGCTGTGTTCCCACAATGGCCAAGTCCTGCTACACGACCCCATCCAGGAAGGGGAAAACTCAAGCCCCCACTAACCCCTGAATTTGTGCAGATGTTGCATTTGCATTGTACAGCTAAAGAAGCCTGGGTGGGGCACCTCAGCTTCCACATCCAGTGGGGCCTCTGTGTGCCTGCCTCGGTGTGCAGAGGAAGCCGAGTCTCGTGGGCACCAAGGTGGACGCTGGCACTGTGCCCGGGAAGCAGAGCCCACAGAGACAGAGAAAGTAAGAGACAGAGACAGACAGAAGAGAGAGAGAGATGGAGAGAGGATACAGACAGAGACAGAGACAGCGAGACAGCAAGAGAGGGGGCCTCATCCACAGGACGCTGCACAGCTCTGTCCTGGGCACACCTGCACCTCTGTGGGTTCCATCTCTGTGAAAGTTCAAGGGCACGGGGCACAGGTCCAAGCCCAAGGGTGTCGCTGGCAGTTATAGCATGTGGCAGGAAATCCAGTGTCACACCAACATGGTTTTATTAAAAGCAGGAAGGAAGACTGCCACGCAGCAAAGTCTGTGCCTGGGGACCTGAACACACCTTCCCACTGCTGTTCATGACCGCCGTCAGGTGAGCGCTGCACACTACAGCTGGAGCCGGAGCCTGGCCCGCTGCAGCCGCCACCTCGCCTCCCACAGGCTCTTCCATGCTGCTCAAAGCACCTGTTGACACCAGCTGGGACCAGAGCCCTGAAGCCCCACAGTACTGCCAAAGTGATTTCTGTGCAAATTTACAGGGTGTGTTGACATTAATTGATTGGCTTGCCCAAATGTGAATGGCTGGCTGCTAATTGAAATTACTTTTCAAAATTTAAGTCAGCCGGCTGAGCTTCACGTAAGTGGAAATGTTTCTATTAGACTTGGTTTAAAAGATGCTGCTCCTGACTCCAGGGCCAAGTGTGAGACTGCACCATGTGGAACAAGGGCAGCTTCACCGCTCGGCATGGGACCCAGAGCCGGGTGGTGCTGGCGGGTCAGAGATGGCAGGCCCACCCCCATGTGCCATGAGCTCTCCCACTCCGTTCCTGGGCAGACGACCCTTCCTTCTCCAGCTTACCAGCTTGGAGCCTTGGTCCCTGTTCAGGTTCCCTGGAGAGAAGCGCTGCACGCAGGGTGTTGTGCAGGAGGGAGGACACTGGGGCCAGCCCAGTGGGCTTTGGGCGAGGGACAGCGGCAGGCCAGTTTCCCCGGGAGATCAGTGTTCAAGTCGCAGTCCGCACCCAGCAGAACCAGGGCGAACTCAGGCTGCTGGGGCCGGACACCAGCCCTGGCCTTGTGACCTCTGAGGCCAGGCTGCACTGACCCAGTCGCTGGCTCAGCTGGTAACCAGCAGCACGCGGTGTGCGTGCCCGCGTTCCCTGAGCCAGCTGCCAGCTTGCATTTCCTCTGTGCCAACCGAGTGCTGATCATGCAGTGGAAACAACGGCTGGAGAAAGACGAGGCAAAGCCCGAGGGCTCACAGAGGTAGTCACTGTCTATCCCCAGGGCCTGAGTGAGGAGCATGCGCTCCTGCATCTCCCACCAAACCCCACCAAAATGCTCTACTACCTGGAAGACTGGAACAATGGCACTGTATGTTCCAAACCACACTTCATGAATGATGCTTTTGTCTTGAAGTTATCCCTCTGGACCCCAAACAATTCTGCCTAAGTTGTTGATCTGTCCAGTAGATGATTTGCACAGACAGAGTGGGATTCCCACCCCAAACATGCCCAGTTTGTGGAGCAGGCTGCTCCAGTTTCTACTTAGACAAAGCGGCAGGTGGGCTGGAAGCTGCCCCGGAATCTGCATGGCTCTGATCTGGAGCCAACCTGGAGCTGGAGGCTGTGCTGCTCCCTGGAGGGCACAGAGCCTCAGGGAGACCAGATGGGCACAGGGCAGGGCACTGGCTGGGCTGCGAGAGCCGGCAGGAGGCCTGCAGCGCCTCTCCTGCCCTGCAGGAACCTTGGAAAGCCACCTGACGTCCCCAGAGGTCAGCGAACCCCCCTGGTGAGAGTACCCCATGCTCAGCACAAGGCCTGAGATCTGAGGCACGAGTGGGCACAGCAAGGCAGGACGACTTGCAAAAGCACTAGAGATAGATAACACAGGCACAGCACGTGCCGCTGGTATGCAGTGAGCTGTGGAGCACGAGGCTGGGCACACATGGACTTGCTGTGGGGTTGCAGGTGGTGGCTTCCTTGGAGAAAGTTGTCTTGTGAGCAGTGCCCTGTCCATGCATTCCCATGGAACTCACCTATGGACAGAGGCTGTTTGATTCCACAGCATGTGGTGCTGTTTAGGGTCACCTGGCACCTGCTCTGTGATCTTCAGGATTTCTGTGCTCTGGGAGGAGCCTGTTGATGCCACACCCACTCACTTTGGGAGGAGCCTGCTGGTGCCACACCCACTCACGCTCTGGTCCCTTAGCCTACACACCTGTCCTCACGGCTCCTCAGGGTCCCTCACCCTGAGATCCACCTGTGCACACAGGCGCCCTGCTGCTGAAGCAGTGTACATCTACACCGCAATCCTCAGTGATGACTCTGTCTCGGCCATCAGCCCTCAGCCCGCTGGGCTCACCATAGGCCTCCACACTGGCCAATACTCCTCTGTGGTTCTTTCCAGCCTTACGCTTGCATCCACACAAGCCTCTGTTCACTGATTCGTCACTGCGCTTGTGTCCTAAGCCTCGATGTAAGCAGTCATCCCTGCTTCACAAGTATTTATCTGAGTCCAGCAGCGCCTAAGCTGACAAATAAATGCCATGCACACTTAGTGCCCAGCTGACGTCTGAGATGTGTACAGCTCCCAAAACTCTTCTGTCAGCACACTGGACTCTGCTCTCCAGCGCCCACCACAAAACTGCATTGCTGTCACCCACACCGCGGGGTGTGCTACAGCGCTTTCCAGAAGCCGAGTAACCCACAAACAGGCCCCGCCTCCCTGAGTCCAGGCCACGGCACCCTGCTTTCCTCCGAGCTGGCGGCTGGGCTGCCCACGGGAGGGAGGGAGGGCTGCGACACTTCTCTGTGCCTGGCCTCTGCTGGCATCAAAGTGCTAGTTCGTGCACGTGCCACAGATGTCAGTCTCCCCACTAAAGCAAGGAGCAGGACTGTGCTGCGAAGCCGGGCTGCACGGCCCTTTCTCATTCATCCACAGGGAGGCTTGGACCCCAGGCCCCTGCTTACAGGCCTGGCACTGGCGCCGGGACAGCGAGAGGTATCATCACCAGGAGCCCTGGGCACAGCCCCATGGTGCCAGGAGGTGACAGGATGGGGCTTCTGGGTCTCAGCCAAACAAGAGGAAGGCAGGATCCTGATCTGCTCGCCCTGGTGGACTCCCCAAGTGGTACCACAGGGACAGAGAGCACACAGGCCAAGCGATACGCAAGGCACACAAGTGGGGTGTCACAGAATCCCTAGTGGGTACCAGAGACAGCATTAGCCACTACTGAGGAGGAAGTACAGGGCGTCAGACACGGCGTGAGCCAGGGCCGGGCAGAGAGCTGCGTGCGAGGCCGCGAAGGCCAGGGCCCGCTCAGCAGTGGAGGCCCTGTGGACGCACAGGTTGAAGGCAAGGGATCCCTGGCTCGGGCCAGCCTCAGCCTCTGTCACCGCCCACCACTTCACCTGCCCCAGGGGAGGCTGAGTCCCCGGCTACCCACAGCCCCTGCACCCTGGCCTTGCTGCGGCCCTTGCTTTGGGGTCCGACGCACGGGCTCCTGTGGGTCCAGCCATGCAGGGTCCGTCCACACAGCTGCAGGCACTCTCATGGGAGACTCGGCGGCGGTGACAGAGGGCGAGGGCCCTCGTCTATATCTGGAGCTGTATTTTTATCTTGCTGGAGTGACAAGCCAGTGGTTCCTAGGACAGTCACATCCTGTGGGGGAGGGGTGCACAGCCCACAGCGTCGCTGCCGCGCACCACGGCTGCGTCTCAGATGCTGTCTCACGCGCTGTGCTGACGACGAAGCCCGCAGCTCCCACATTAGGAAGCAGCATGCACTTAATTCCCTAGAGACAGGTGCTGGTGAGTCACCGGGCCCACCAGGCGCTGCTTGGAACTTCTGGAGGAAAAGCAGCCCCTGCCCGCAGCGCTGTCGTTATCACGCCATGTGCTTGGTTGCGCGTGGAGGTCGCCCAGGCCCAGCTCTGGGCTGGGGACAGAGGCTGCCCAGGTGGCCCACACAACGGCAGCCGGAGCCTTCTGCTGTGGTCCTGTTCACTGTGGGCCTGGGCCCTGGGGCAAGAGCGGTGACGTCTGCCCTGGCCCCTGTCCTCCTCCTCAGTGCTGCAAAGGGACAGTGGCACCACATCTAGGTTCCGAGAAGCTCCTAGCCTGCGGATCAGAAAGCCCTGCTGGCACACAGCGACACTCCCCCGAGGAGCTGGAATTGCCGTCCAGATGCGTATGCATGGTGAGGTGCGAAGGTGCCCAGTGTGACGGGAGGCTTGTGGTCCCAGAGTGGCTCTGAGTACCCCGCAGCAGACCTGAGAGCTGTACTGCCCAGTTCTACCTGCCCCAGCTGGCTGCAGACTACAGACCCTCAGGGAGCTGGAGCAGGGGAGGCACCTTCCGGGGCTCCGAGGAGTCTGCCCACTGGCGATGCCAGCATCCTGTGGTCCTGCCTGGCCTCCCTGAGGTGTCCCCATGGAATGTCGGGGCAGCAGTCCTGAGCTGCCCGCTGCCCACTGCCCGAGCCAACACCTGCTCTGGAAAGGTGAGTTAGAACAACCCTGGGAGCAGGGTCTGCCTGGAGAACACACACCCCTGAGTCCTGCTGGCCCCAGGAAAGGTGGTCTCCGCCAGCCTCTGTGCCCCTCCATGCAGCCCAGCATACACTGAAGGAAAGCTTTACAGAGCAGGCAGCAACTCCTGTGCACTCCCACACCCGAAGGCACATTTCTCACAAATCCTGCCCCGGTCTTCCCACCAACTGTGCCTTTCCACATACGCCATGAGCCACTGTGCCTCCCAACGTGTGCTGTGCATCCTCAGGAGCAACAACAGACATTCTGTTAGATACAGACCACTGAGCAGTGACCAGGGCACAGAGCAGGCCTGAGGCTGAGCACGGGGCAAGCATACAGGCCCTGCTGCCTGAGTCTGTCACGCCACGGGATGCTATTCCCAACTGTGACAGAACCTACAGAGGCCGAGCACAGGGCAACCACACAGGGCCCGCCACCGGGGTCTGTCACGCCATGGAAAGCTCTTCCCAACTGTGACGGAACCTACAGAAACCTTTGGATCTGTCAAACATCATCCTCCATGTAGACAAGGTGTGACCAAAAATAGCGATTAAAGTTAATGTTATTTTTTCATTTGTATATTTGGTACAGGATCTCACTATGCAGATTGGACTTGTGGTCCTCCTGTCTTCAGCCACCGCAGTGCCAGGATTACAGGTGTGCACCACCACACCTGGACTCTGTCCCGGGCTCAGTGCACGCTGGGGGTGGGGCCAGCATGGCATGTGGGCCTGGGGATCAAACCCCGGTCTCTGAGCTTGCCAAAGCAAGCGCTTAGTCCACCGAGCTATCTCACCGACCCTTTAAAGTTAAAAAAATACTACAGTAAAAGACATTGCCTAAAAGGAAAAAAAAAGACATTGCCTGGCCCTTGTGCCCCATGCCACCCCGACACCCTCACCCACTTCAGACGCAATTGCGCCATTATTGTGCCACTTTGTGCAGCAGAGTTGCAGTCTCCTTTCCCGAAGGCCTTCGGCTGTGCCATCCTGCCTGCCTTAGTGTCTTCAGTGGGCTCAAAACACTGCCCTTCGACGGTCATTTTGACTTTGGGAAGAGCCAGGAGTTGTCTGGTGCCAGATCTGGGGAACAGCAGGGTGAGGCGGAGCGCACGCTCTTGTGAGCCTGCCTCTCCTACTCCCCGGGGAGCGGCCTGGGCAGCAGCAGTCACTGGATTTGTGGTCACACCCCAGAGACACTGTCCAAGGCGTGCCTTGCAGAGCTCAGCACA
>NDGN011470108.1:0-13429 GCA_002564285.1 Tympanoctomys barrerae | reverse complement strand
CCACCACCGCCGCTTGCTGCCTCCCCGTCTCCTGCCTGCTGTGCCATGGACTGTTTGTCCTCTGCCATGCCCCTCGGCCATACCACGCTGCCTTGGAGCCAGCAGACTACAGACCAAAAGAAACCTACAACCGTGAGCTGAAATAAACCTTGTGGGTGTCAGGCCTTTTGTCTCAGCAACGAGAAAAGCAATGAAGGCATCTCTCTATACAGATCCTTGTTCTGCTGGATCATGTCTCTGTAGAATCCTAACTAATTCACAAGCCAAAGTTATATAAATATTCATCTACATTTTCTTTTCATGCTATCTTGCTTCCAGTGTGTGCATTTTCAGTCTGTGGAGATTTAATATTTGCCATGAGTCAGAGATTAATTATCTTATGTGTTACCAAGTTGTCTCAACATCTGTTTCATAGAATACACCTATTCTTTCTTCCTGGCTTTACAGTGAAGCTGTTCATACGTATATGTTCTTGAAATTTCCAGTCTGTTCCTTGGCCTGTCCGCTCCTGTTCCCACAGCCCCATTGTTTCACTGGCACTGGATTAATGATGAATTTTTGTGTCAGATGAGACAACATCTCACGTTGCCTTTTCCAAATACAGTTTTGAAAAACTTTCCGGGAGAATTTAAATAATTTTTGTTACATTCCAAAAAAAAACAACCCTTATGGGATATTTTTTTGGAATTGAACCACTGTTAAGGATTAACATGGAGAAAATTTAAATTTTTACAATTCTGAGTTTTCCCATTCAGGAACAGAGAGTCTTTACATTTATTAAAGCCTGTCTTTTTTCCAATAAACTTGTTATTTTCTTCAGATTGTTTTGCCTATGTCATAGGCATTTTATATTTTGGTTGTTACTGGTTTTTTCACTATTATATTTTTTTGTTATTCTCATTTGGTAATTTATATTGTGAATAGAGCTGCCTTTCTTTCTTCTGTCTTGTTGCAGAGACTAAATACCTGACACTCAAGGCTAAAAAAGGCTAAAAAAGGAAAGGCTTGTTCAGCTCACAGTTTGTACAGATTTCAGTCCGTAATCAGCGGGCTGCAAGGCACATGGCAGAGGGAGCCACGGTTCATGGCAGTGGAAGACGCGGAAGTGACCGGGAGAGGCAAGCCTCTGTTCCATGTACTGAATCCGGTCTACCAGGATTAACCCTCGTTAGCCAGTAGCCGTGATGCTTGGGTTCCCTGCTCCTTGCCATCTGTCCTCATGGTGGCTGGGTTGGGTCACTGGCATCTGCTCCAGTAGAGCTGGAACTGGAGAATTCCGTAAGAAGAACTCACTTCACGCCGCTGTTTCCCAAGTGCCTCTTCGAGCCCCCCAGTGGCTTCTCTCCCCTGTGGAGTGTAGAGAGGAGCACAGGACTAACTGCTGTGTCTACAGTAGCTACTGCCCCTGGGATCTCTGATCTCCTTCAAGTTGGTGTGAATTCAGTGTGTCACTGCACTCGCTGACAAAAGAATGCAATTTAGTTTTTGCCTCCAAAAGTAATTAATACATGGCACATACTTACAAAAAGAAAGCATTCTTCCCTGTTAGAAAGTATATGATATGAATATAAATATACCAAGAAATATGAGCTTACAGCTTGGAGATAGGCTTGGGCAGCATCTAAGCCAAGTGCCTGCTGCAGCTGCATGTGGTGATGCATGCCTGGAATTTCAACCATGGGGGTAGGGTGGGGCTGAGGCAGGAGGAGCCTGTGGTCAAGCCCAGCCGCTGCACCTCCTGAGACCCTGTCTCAAATAAAAAGAGCTAGTGATGTGGGTCATTGGTAGAACATTTCTTTGCCCTATACGAAACCCTAGTACAAGAAAGAAAATAAAGGACTGAGGGTGGGGGAGCCTGTTACCAACGATCACTGGCAAGGGTGCTGTTCTCTGAGTCAGTGAGGTGGGGCAGATCTTGCTCAACCCTTTGTTGTTGCCCTTCCAGCTCAGCGTCAGTGCAGTCAGCAACAATGGCTTCCACAGGGTCCCCCACAAACCCACTACCTGACTCCGAGTACCTCAGAATGTGCACGTGTGCAAATGCACACATCTGTCTTTCTCAGCACACAACATATAATTTGTGATACTGAGTGGAAAGGTGTTTAAAAGTACACATGAACTGCCTGAAATACCTTTCAGGATGTATAGAAACATAATCCAATGACATGTACTCTAGGAGTCTGATACGTAAAATTTGCTGCAAGTGTATTATTCTGTATCAGATCTCTGTTTAAAAAAATACATCAAATGGCTGGAGAGATAGCTTGGCTACTGAGCGCCTGCCTGGCAAGCGCAAGGACCCGGGTTCAATCCCCAGTACCGCATGCTGTGCTGGCCCCGGAACCCAGGGCATGGTCACGCATGCCTGTAATCGCAGTGCTGGGGAAGCAGAGACAAGTGGATCACTACAAGTCCAAGCCACGTAGCAAGACCCTGTAACACACAAATAAACAAGACTGTTTTTAAAAAATACAATGAAACAACAACTGTGTGGTTGCTGAGACCCAAGCCCTCTTTGCAAGACCTTGTTCTTTTGTTAATACACGGCCGTCTGGTACCAGCGTCATTCGTGTGGTGCAGAGCGGAGCCTGAGCACAGGAGGGTCTGCCCGGCAGGGTTGAGCTTCGAGCGCATGTTGGATCCAGTGGCAGAGAGAAAGGAGCAGGGCCTGGGGGGCGCAGGAAGCAGTGTGGTGCCTTGGCCCTGGGAAAGGGGTTCTGCTGGGGTGGAACAAGTGCCCCGGGCCTCCTCCAGGCTGTGGAGCAGGAGGCTGGGCCAGCCAGCGTGGGCCCGGAAGGGTGTCCCACGAACCTGGGGCACCAACATCAAAGTTTCTCAGTTCAGTTAATGAGGTGACTGTGGGGTTACCGGAGGCAGAAAGGAGGGCAGGAATCTTGCAGAATGCTGAAAACTGAACTCGGTAGAGCCATGAAACTGGCGGTGGGTCCAGAGTGGAGTGCCTTCCGCCTTCTGGAGCTCCGTGGCCGGAGTTCCTCACGCTTCCTGTCACTTTCCTCCTGAATCTGCTTGCTTCTCCCACTGTGGCCATCCCAGCCGACAGCCCTCAGTGGCTGTTTCTTTTCTCTGCCTCACAATTTCTGAGTGCCTGTGACTTCTGCTTCCTCATTCCCAGGTTTACTGAGCTCTTCCTGGGAATGTGTCTTTGGGGGTCTTGGGCTTGTAGTCTTTAGGTCGGGTGTGTAGCCTGAACTGGTCAGATGTGGTCCCAGAGAGTCAGATACAAATATGCCCTCCTGGGCCCGCCCTTTCGGCTGAGCCTGTGGCTGAGGCAGCTCTCCTTGGAAGGGACAGTGGGTGTGAGAGCAGTGCTTGCCGTGACTGCTGCGATGGCCGTGCTGGCTGCTGGGGAGGGGAGAGAGGCGCGGCTCAGGTACGGCAGCCCACTCCTCTGTCCTTAGGGTCCTATTGGAAAGGCAAACAGCGTACGTGATGTCATCAGTGAGTGACGCAGGAATCTCCACTGCTAGCATCCAAACCCAGGGACACAGTCCCATCCTACACCAGGGCCCGGGGGACCTGTGACAGACCACACGCCACAGAGAGGGGCCGGCCCAGCAAAGGAGCTCGTCTCGGCCGTGTCCTTGAAGACGTGTTCACTGCTGGGAAACCTCCAAGGCCCGCTGTTGAGTTCCCAGAGCTAGTGGCGCTGATGCTGTGTGGTGCACGAGCAACAGGAGCGCCGGTGGCCATGAAGGCCTTGTGAGAAGGGCGTCCGGGCAGGGAGCCCCCCTGCTCTGTGTGGAAGCCTGTGTGGGCACCTGGCTCTCACGTTCTTAGCTCAAAGGTGGATCTGAAGCAGAGAGATGGCCAGGAAAGACCTCCCGGCATGGGATGGATGCCGCTTTTACCCCAACCTTGCTCCGTGTGCCTAGCGACTCACCAGGGGATGCAGCGGAACAGCGTCATGGGATGCCCTGCTCGCCAGAAAGGACTCCAAGACCTCATGAAGACAGCGTCTGCACTGGCACATATTCTACTTTTTGTCCCCATTTATCTTTGAAATGTTTTATTTTCTCCCAGTTCTATTTGAGCAGGTTCTAAATCCTGGGCAGAGGGCTGAGGTTGTGGTTTTTGCTTTTGCTGGGAAACTTGACCTTCCTGTACGCTGGTGCTGTGTTCTCAGGTAGGGCTTGCAGCTATTGCAAGGTGGGTACAGGAAGAAACCCAGAATCCTAAGTTAATCGTTGCGAGCAGGCAGGCCGGTGCCTGTAGGAGCTTGTAGCCCAACTGGGGCATACTCAGGCCTCGTCCTTGGGGATGCAAGGTCATTCTGGGAACAGAAAGGGTTTCATTTGGTTTGGTACTGGCTCTTGTCAGTCGGTGGCTTTTGCTGATACCTGATGCCCACAAGTTGCTTTGCACAGAACCACTGTGGTAGGAGTGCTGGTCTCCCTGTCATGGGCATCGTTAGCACCCAGACAACTCGATTCTGTCATCTCCCACACTGCGTACTCACTCAGTGATCCGAGACAAATTCATTAACCCCACTGAGTCTCACTTCCCACTCCGGGGAACTGAGGACAGTGTGCTGCCTTTCTCACAGGCTGATTGTGAGGATTCAGGGAAATAGCATGGAGCTGCCTTGGCGAGGGCCCTGTCCTACCTCAGGCTCGCAAACATCGGTATGACGGTCAATATGGACAGGGACATCAGATCTTGTGCCCATTTGCTATGTCCAATCCACACTATCTGGGACTTGTGTCAGACGCTTGTTACCAAAGCTCTACAGCCAGGGGACACTGGCATGGCTTCTGAGGCTCCTATCCAGGTTAGAAGCAAGCATGCTGGGTCAAGGCCCTCAGCCAGCGGGCATTGCCCAGTGAGTGTGGTGGCAGAGGCAGGGCTGGCATCCAGACTGCTGGCTGCTCACTGCCTTGGCCTCTGTTCTGTGTTCCTGGTTGCTTGTGCATATGACCATAGCAGGCCTGTTATCCGCAGTGAAATACTCAATGTTTAGCAACCACAGCCATTGGAATCTGTCACCGCAAGTCTCTGTGGTTAGGAAATAAATCATTTCCAGGAGAAAACAAGTGGAAGCTCAAGGACCCGCACTCTTCAGCTGAGAGAGTAACTGTAAACAGCAAGAGCAACACTCACAGTTCCAGCACCCTCCAACAAAATCTTAGGAAAACAATGGCGCCTGCCAAGTGGTTCGCTTCTTCTCTGTGTGAGTGTTCAGGGTGCTGGGGCTGCCACAGCTCCTTTTTGGTTAAGTCAAAGATGAAACTGGAGAAGTGAAACCAAAAATGATGCTGGAGCAAGCCAGCCAGGCCTCTGCTGCACTGTGGAAAAGAGAGACGCTGTGTCTCAGCAGAGTCACCGGGATGGAGAGCCCCGGGATGGACAGCCCTGTGGCATGAGCAGAGCCCCAGCAAGCAGCACGCAGATGCCGCGGGCACGTTCTGAGCTCCTTCCAGTGCAACATCCTGACTGGCTTCAGAAAGCACCGAGTGGACCCGAACTCTGCTGGCGTGATTATGAAGACCGCGAAGAACGGGCTGGTACCACCCCGTTCATATTTATTTAAAAATACAACAAAACTAATATTTGTGTTGGCTGCTTTCAAGGACCCAGTTGAATTTATTTCGCAGGAACCTTGCAGTCCCACTTGCTGCTTGTTTCCTCAGCCAGCCCTTCCTTCCACAAGTGTTTATGCAGTCAGCATTTATTGAAAGGCCTCGCTTGTGTCAGCCGCTGTTAGGGGCCTGGGCGCAGAAGCCGAGACCTGTAAAACTTGTCTTCAGCTTGAGTCCCACCTTTGGTTGTGCCCTGTCTTGATTCTCACATCCTTGGGGCTTTCCTGGTTGGTCACATCTGTCCTCACACCTCCAGTGCCAACACCTCCACTACACCAGCGAGAAAACTGAGGCCCACAAATGGGTTGTGCTTACAAGACCTCTCCCAGAGGGTGGGGACTCCAACACCAAAACTCTCACTCTGGATCTCCATTTGTTCTTATGCAGCTAAGTGCATTTCCAGTCTTTCTCCTGCTCCTTCCCTGCCTGCCCCTTCAGATCTTATCTGTCCCTTCTTTCTTCCCTCTCGATTGAGCTGTCAGCTTTTCAGAGTAACAAGTTGATAGAATCAGCTCACCTGTGCTCAGGGGTAGGAAGCTAATAATGGTTTAATGCTACCCTCTGCGCGTTGGCTTTGACCTTGACACAAGATCATCTAGTCATCACACACTGTTGGTTAAAGTTAGGGGCCCACTTAGGTAAGAGTGTGTTTGTGGCATGTCTTAAATCCCTGCATAATTGAATCAATTGACAAAGCTTTTATTATTTTACAAAGTAATAGTTGGCATTTTTTTTCCCCAAAAGTGGTGAGTTTTGCTGAGGATCGTGATGCTCTTTCGTTCAAGGAAGGTCCTCCTCCAGCCCCGCGAGAGGCCCTCCCGTGTGCTCAGGCTTGGCAGGCAGCCCAGCTGTTCGCTATTGCAAATCCTACATTTGTTTCACCTTAAATAAACCGACTTGAAGAATATATTCCCAAGCAAGTGGGACGGGTATTTTTGAAGGGGAGCGAAGAGAAATGTAGTTTGCTGGATTTTATCTTACAACTGATTTGTTTCTGCCAGATGTTGATATGCAACCCTGATGCAAAGATTTCAGGTCTTGGGAGTATTAATGTTATAAACAACCTTCTGTTGCTTCATCTTCTAGTGGAACCTTAATTTATCACGTAGATGTAGAGTTGCAATTTCTCATCCACTTGTAAAAAAATCAGGCAGCTATGGGGAATGCATTCCCTGTTTTAAAAATATCCATTCTTGGGTATGGTATAAGAAATTTATTCTTAAAAAAAAGAAATTTATTCTACAACATTTTCATCCCGATGGAAATAAAAATCCTGCCAAATGGCTAGAAATCTCTCCTGGGCTTTGATTAAGAAGGCTCTGCGAGGATGGGCTTTTCTCGTCTGTCATGTGGGCTAGACTTCAGGAACAAAGTCTTGTCCTAGGCGCCTGTTTTAAGGGCACCTTCTGGGACACAGATGCCCGCCTGCCAGAGCCGGCTGCTGCCACAGGTGTGCGGAGGGGACGCCCATTTATTCAGTGACCTGCTGACAGCCGCAGAATGCAGATCAACGGCAGGAGCCTCTCTTCTGTAACCTCGGACCCCTGCCCTCCCTGCCATGTTTAGAATATAATATGTTGTGGTTTGTATTTTTCTGATTATAAAAACAAAACTTGTCCTTTGTAGAAAATTTGAATGTATAAATGTATGTATATGGAGGGAGGAACACAGAAACTACTTGTAATCCCACTGCCTAGAGATAGTCTTTATCATTTTGATTCATTTGCAACCTGTTCTCTCTTAATGCATTTATGTTTTTTCCACAAAGCTGGAGTCTTTCGGCACACTCGATTCCATGACCTGATTTTTTTTTTACTTAGGGCTTATTTTTTACTTCCTGTTATTTAAAAATATTCTGCATCTCTGCACAAAGAAGTCATTGTCAGGTTGTGAGGATACAGGGATGACCAGACTCACAGCGACCCTGTCCCTCCCTCGAGCTCACATGCAGGGCGGGGCAGACATTCAGCAAATTACTTAATTACAAGAGCCGTGAAGGAGAGAACAGGGGTCTGCCGGGCCTGCCCTCGACTGCAGGAATCAAGGCTTCACAGGAAAGGTGGCCTGAAGGCCAAAAGCAGACAGTGAGCAAAGGAGAAGAGTGCAAGACAAGAGCCCTCATCGGCCCAAGAGCCCAGAGAAGAAGAAACAGATGGGACAAGATGACCCAGGAGGGCTCCGCAAGGACTACGGGACCAGAGTCCAGAAGGACGTCAGCCTTCTCAGGACAGCAAAGCCGCCAGAGGGCCTTCACCGGTCCCACAGCTTGTGAGGAGCACGGCTCTGGAGGCCTGGTCTGTGTGGAGAATGAGGGGGCCTCGCAGGCGGCGAGCAGAGTGAGGAGGCCGCTGCCGTAGTGTAGACGAGCAGCTCCAGTGGTGGGAACCCAGGGGTCACAGACGGGCAGAGACGGGCAGACTCGACCCCACGCCCTGTGCGTGAGGAGCACTTTGACCAGTTGTAGTGACCAACTGGATATGGAAGGGGACAAAGAGAGTTGTCAGTGATGCTCCCTAGATTCCTGCTTTCACGTCTGGATGGAAGGGCTGGAGGCTAATATGGGGGTCGCTCTGTGCGGATGGTCGACTGAGGTTTCAGCCTGTTGGGTCAGATGTGCTCCCTGGAGAGGAGACAGCAGCATGTGCTTGGCTGTGTGGGGCTGAGCACAATGCAGGCACTGGCCTGAGGACCCACCGGGACTGAGGCATCATGGGATGCATCGCAAGATGAAGTTGCAAGCAGCTGGAACTGTCCAAGCTGGACTGTCCGAGCTGGTGAGGACTGAAGAGAGAAGTTGGAGGACAAGGCCTGGGGGCCAGGAAGGCGTCTGCGATTTGGAGCTCAGATGCCTCATCTCCTGCCGTCCATGGCTGCCTGGAGCCCTCAAGACAGTTCTGTTCCCTTTGGTCTGTGGGTCCCAGTGGTACAGTGGAACCAGGTCCTGCTGGCACCTGAGAGCCTACTGTTAAAATTTCAGCCACTTTAAGAGCCAGTTGGTTGAAAGTGGCCACAGGAGGAATATTCACAGGTGCACACCGGCCAGGGTTACAAAGTAAGGCCTGCAAAGTAAGCTTTTGCTTTTCCCACAGAACTCTGTCCACCAGCACACCCTGTGTGGCCAACCCCTGCCTTTGGTCCTGGTATAGTTCTGTGGGTAATTGCCCTTGGAATCTGTGAGGGACAGTTATCTGTGATCATTTTGATTGCTTTCTTGAAAGCCTCTAATTTTGTTCTAAATTCCCAGCCCCTTTCAGAAACAGAGGAAGTAGAAGGGAAAGAAGGAAGCAAGTGACAAGTAGAGACTCTGAGCTTTCTCAGTCTCTGTGCATATTTTTCGTTCTTGCTGTAACAGAGCATCACAAATTTAGCGCACTACAGGGCCAGGCTTCACTGTTTCACAGAGTTTCCGTAGGTGAGTTTCCATGGGCTGAGGGAATTTCTTCGGTTAGGGTGTCACAAGGCCAAAGCCGGCGTGTTGATTGAGCAGGCTGCTAGCGGAGACTCAGAGTCTACTTCATGCTCATGCCGTTTGCTGACAGAGCTCCGCTCCTGTGAGGTGGGACTGAGAACCCAGTTTTGTGGCCAGTGTTAGCCAGCAGTCCCTGCGTTAAAGGTCATGTGCCTCCCTATGATGTGTCACCCTCTTGCTCGCTGGCCATAGGATGCTGAATCCTTCCTGTGCTTTCTTCCCTGACCCCAGCGAAGATGACCCTCCGCTTTCAGGATGCCTGTCCTTAGACCCACATCTCCTGGGCCACATCCCCACCCCAAGGCCAGCTGTGCCTGCCCTCAGTTCCTAGGGCCAGGTGGCTTGGAGCAGTGGGAGCTGTTCTCTCCTGGTTCCAGGGGCTCGAAGCACAAGTCCTGTGTCAGCCGGACTGTGCTCCCTTGGTAGCTCCTGGGGGACCTTTCCTCGCCTCATCCATCTTGCAGAAGCCCCTCTGTGTCGTTCTATTCTTGGGAGTAGCCTGGCTCCAGTTCCTGCTGGCATCTCTACAAAACATCTTCCCTTCGTGTCTTCTCTCTGCATGCCTGTGCCCTGGTTGCTGACTTCTTGTGAGAATACACCATCATGCTGGGTCGGGTCCACCCTAAAGCCTTGATTCCACCTTGTGTTATGCTTTAGGTCCTAAGGTCTCCCAAGGCCCTATGTCCTTGAGCCATGATTGGCAGCCTGTGGTGTTTAGGGAAGTGGTGGCAGCTTTAAGAGGTGGGCCTAGTGGCAGGAAGTTAGGTCCTCTGGGCATGTCCTTGATATTGGGAGCCTAGCCAGTTTCTCTGTCTCTGTTCTCTTTCTCTGCTTCCTGCGCACCATGATGTGAGCATCTTCGCTCTCCCACGCAAGCCCCACCATGCTGTTCTGTCTCAGCACAGGCCCCCAGCAGCAGAGCCGAGTGGCCACAGACCAAAACTTGGAATCCATGAGCCAAAATAAACTTCTGCTCTGTAGAAGGTATTTAGCTTGGGGGTTTTGTCATCGCACTGAAAAGCCAAGAATCACACTAGGACCATTATCTGCAAAGGCTGATTCCAAATAAAGTCGCACTCCCTGGTACTGGAGGTTAGTGCTTTCACATGTCTGTCTAGAGGATACAGTGTGTCTGTGGCTGCACCACACACACACACAGAGCACACACTCAGGAGCGGCATCTCGTCACACTCATCATCCTAAAGCGCTGGGTCGGGATGACAGGGGAGGGGTGACACATGTAGAATTGTGCCTACTGCCGACTCCAAGTGTGCCCATTCAGTGTCATGCCTGTGCCTTTGTCCTTCCATTTTGAGTTTCTTAACTGCCTAACAACAGTTCTTCAAGTTCTTCTGAGCTCTGAGCCCAACTCTAGACGTGAGAACAACGTGTTCTCCTCCTGGGGCTCCCAGAAGAGCACCCTGCCTGGGCTGACCCAGGTGGTTGGCATGAGACACAGAGTAAGAAAGCACTCCGCTCCCTCAGACATGACCAATTGTGTATTCCAATCAACAGCGCGAGAAGTTTGCTCTTGCTTTTTCACTTTTTTTTTTTTTCCTTAAAATTGTGAAGTATATAACAAATTGCACTCCATTTTCCTCAAAGACGTTTCTCTCCGCAGCCGTGCGGCCATGGCCAGGTGTCTGTGCAGCCTGCAGCCATCTGAGGCCCACCTCTTTGTGAGCTGCCCCTCCTTTCATCTTCTCTGCGAGTGGGATCCCCACTGCGAGAACGGCTGTGTTCCTTCTGCAACTGGTAGAAATTGCGTGGCATTTGAGGCTTCCTTTCATCTCCTACCTGTTGGAGATGCCAAGCAAATTCAAAAGTGATGCACACGTTTTTATGAGGCAAATAGGAGTTGCTGGTAACAGGGCTTCACAAGAACGTTGAAAGCCAAATGGCTTCCTACTGTGCATCCAGTTTGTTCCTTCCTGGGCAGTTTCCTTTGGGGAATTTAATTATGCTCAGTTATCATGGGATCTTCTACACTACCCAGAAAGGACAGAGAGTAGATTAGTCACTAGGAAATCGGTTTTAGAAATGGGTTTTGTTATTTGATCAGTTTTTATATCTTCAAAGGTTAATGTGTTAATTAGGCTTTTTATAACATGGCTATTTTGTAAAATAGCCTCAGAGCTCAAGCTTGGAAAATAAATGCCTCCATTATCATGTGGCTTTGCATGCTGAACCTTGGACCCCTGCTGCTGTGCAGCCCAAATCTGAGGCTGGGCCACATTGCCTGCCCTTGGGGTTAAGTTCCAGTCACATCTGTTCTGCCCTGGGCCCTTGGGGAGGGCTTCGTGCTTTGGGTATTCTGTAAAGACAGAACGAGGAAGGGTTTCTTTGGGGAGGGGATGGCCCGCAGCCTGGGCCTTGCCACGTGCGTCCAGAGGCAGAGCTAGGCCATGCGCGGCGCTCAGTGAGCCTGAGCTCTGATCCCAACTCTAGACATGAGACGAGGCCCTGATGGACAGGAAAGCCCTTTCTCTGCAAAGTAGCAGCGTGGGTTCCCTTCCAGAGGCCCTGGCGGGCCAGGAGAGTTCCTGAAAGTGGAGGTGGGAATCCCACAGGGATGGGAAGACAGAGCCAGGCTCCTGTGATGAGCAGAGCTCTCCTACCTTCCATTTAAAATGAGACTGGGGAGGTCTGGCGGAGCTTCCTCCCTAATCTTGCATCAGGGCAAATATTTATCCAGTGCTGTAGATGCGCAAGAAGCCCCCTCTGCCTTGCTGGCTGGCCCACGAAAGGTGATCAAAGGAAAGAGACAGCACGCCTCGCAGGCTCTGCAGGCCAGCTGTGAAGATAAGTACACAGTATGGACACGGTGGATAGAATAAATGAGCGTCAGGATGTGTGCCAGCAGAACGTGGGCTTGTCCTTCCCGGAGCCCCTCATCCAGCTAAAATGTGTACCATGGGGGATGGGGCAGGCAGAGATCATCCCTGCCCAAAGGACTGCAAAGGGACCAGCAGGCAGCTCGGGCAGCGTGGCCTTGGCTGTGTCAGAGGCCCCAAATCCCCACACAGGATTAATCATTTGAGCCTGCGCTCAGTCACAGAAGGAATTTAAAATCATGCAAGCGTGCGCTTCACTGAAGCAAATGTAAGTTGCCACTGTTATTAGCAGCAGATTTTAAGCTGAACTGAAACCCAGGGAGGTTGTTTGATTCCTTGCCTGGATTTTCGGAAGCAGCTGGTAATTGCAGTTTGTACAACCTTATAGGCCTAATCACGCATGTCTGACTTTTGCAAGGATACACCAAAGCAAGTAAGTTGTCTGCCATGCTGCAGAGCCAGCCCAGCTCCCCTCCTGGCCCTGTCAGCACCCAGCAAGGTGTGGAACCGCGAGAAAGCACTGTTCCGTTGCTCAGGTTCCTGCAGATATTTGAGCAAAAACTTGGCCTCGGAATCATCTCGGAGCTGTTTCTGCAGCTTCAAGCCAGCCAGCCCAGGACTGGATTAGACAGGGTGTCACAAGGGCTGCCTGGCAGGCCCCTGCTGCGGATTTTAGCACTGCCGTGAGAGCAGTCTTGTGTCTGAGACAGAAACTTGGGACTTGGCTGCGAGGTGTTCTAACTGGTCACTGTTGTGAGAGATTCAGAAAATTGCCTGTGGATTCAAGGAATATTGCTAGCACGCGCTCTCGCGATCCTGCGCTCTCCATCTCGCGCTCTCGCTGGCTCGCTCTCACTCTTCCCACTCACTCTCTCCCTCTTTCTCCTCCCCCACCTTCCCCTCCCCCGCCCATTTGTTGATGCTGACATCACATTGTTTACGACTACAGGAGTTCCCATAGTCCTTTTCAGTTACCCACACATGGTGGCTGGGCAGGCATTTCCTCTAAGCAAGAACAGAAGCTGACACGAGAAACTGGAGCTCTCCTCCCCTGGGCCCAGCCGTGTGGCCAGGGGTGTGCTCCTCTACTAAATTGGGGCTTTCCCTGCAGGGAGCAGGAGAGACCTGACTTCCAGCCCTAGTTCCGTCACCTCAATGGCTTGTGACCTTGAGACAGCCACTTCGCTGGAGTCTGTTCCCCTGCGAGCCAGATGTCACGAGATGTGTTAGAGCCTAGGTCTCAGTGGGCGTGGGGAGCAGAGGAATAGCACAGAGCATGCGCACCCTGTTCCTCGCGCTCAGCGGGCAGGGCGGAGCTGGGGTGTGCAGCTGCGGCTGACGCTGCCCTCGTCTCAGTCTCAATCTGCATCAGGCCTTTTTTCCCAGTCAGAGCCTTGTCCTGTGGTGGGGATGCAGGCGGGAAGGCGGCCAGGCCGGCAGGGCCCGGGTGTGCACCTCTCAGACCTCCAGCGGCTCCGCTCAGCCTGGGCCCGATTCTGCCCACCCAGGGGCCTGCGCTGCTGCTCTCT
>NDGN011470090.1:0-13687 GCA_002564285.1 Tympanoctomys barrerae | reverse complement strand
CATGTGGTGCTGGGGGATTGAACCGCGCTCCCTGTGCTTTGCTAAGCTTGTTCTAAGTAGGTGTTTTAGACCACTGCCATCTCATCAGCCCCACAGTGGTCATATTGAGAGTGTAGCTCAAGCATTTGATTCTCATTTTTGGAACTGGAACTCGAACCCACGGCCTTGCACTCCCTGGACAGGAGCTGGGCCACTTTGATTCTCATTCTTGATGCATAGTATTTGAGTGCACATGGATGTGCCAGTGACTTATTTACCAACTCCTACCTGTGTGACCTTTTACTAAAGGTCACCTGTGTGACCTTTTACTAAAGGTCTAAACCATCTAGTTTACTCATGCCTAAAATGGGGATGATATTAATAACGCCTGACTCAGGCAATGTGTTTGAAAACTACATTACAGTGATAGAGAACAGCTTGAAAGCTAAGACTCCCAAATATTAAAGGAGGCAGCCACTTGTTATTTAGATGGAAATAAAGTAGGTGGCCAGCCGTCAACGTTCTGGATCAGTAGGCAGAATAGAGAATTTGAACGGGAAGGTCTTGGGTAACTATGATACTCCAAAATGGTGGGTTTAAAAAAAAAATTTTTTTTTTTGAGATTCTTCTATACAGAAAACCTCTTAATCTGCAATGTGTAATCCTCACATTATTAAAGGAAAAGTTATACATTTATTAGAAGAAAACACAGCCTCCTCTTAGGTGTCTTTCTTTTATTATTTATTTTTCCTCCTACTGAGGATCTTGCTGCTTTGGAGAGTGGCGGAAGCTAGAAATTTTAACCCCTTTAATTGGACACTTTTTCTAGAAACTGGCCACGAGATCTTTTTAGGTCCTCCCCGCCCCCAGAAGTGACCCAAGATTAATTTTCATGGCACGGAACTTGGTACGCGAGGAGTTAAAGGGTCTCCCACGCCCCTGTGCATGAATCCTTCTTTTGTGTACACAGCTGCAGTTGGAGCACGGGTCGGAAAGGAAACGGTTAGAGGAAGAGCTGGTTTTCAGACCAGGCTAGTCTGCGAGGGGGGCGACGGGGTGGCCTGGGGTGTTACGTGCCAGATGTAGGCCTGCCTCGGTGCCTGCCCGGAGCCGCTGGCGTGGTCACGCCGCGGCCCTGTGTGAATTGAAGCGAGGTGATGAGTTAGCGGGTTGCTATGGTGACGGCGGGCCACGTGACCAGGGTGCTGCTGCCGGCGCTCTGACGTCAGCAGCCGGGAGGGCGGGGCGCGGGAGGGCAGGGCGGGGCGGGAGCCCGGCGGGGAGAAGGCGGCGAGAGCGAGCAGGCGGCAGGCGCGGTCCCTGTGAGCAGGCGAGCGAGCGGGAAGACGCAGCCACCACAGTCCTCAGCAGCCAGCCCACAGCGGTTTATTCCCTTCCTCGGGAGTGCGCCAATGCCTGGGCCGACCCAAACCCTGTCCCCAAATGGCGAGAATAACAACGACATCATCCAGGATAACGGGACCATCATTCCATTCCGAAAGCACACAGTGCGCGGGGAGCGTTCCTACAGGTAATGGGGCTGGCCCGGGGCGCGCCCGCCGGACCGCGGGACCCGGACGCGCGGAAATCCGGCCCGTTATATAAGGGAGCAGCCACTGCCCGCGAGCCGGGCTGCAGACGTGCGTTCGTGAAGGCTGGCGTGACTGCTTGCTATCTGTTTCCATGTGTCACGTTGGGCGTGCATGGAGGCTTCGCGAGTGCAGATGAAAGCGTTTTGTGAATAGGTTTGCTGCTGCAGAGCGTCTCCCTCCACCTATTTGCTTCCACGTTGATAAAAATGCGTGCTGTTTTCTCCCCTTCTGAGAAGAGACAGAGGCTGTAGCACTTCCTTTTCTCCTTCCCTTTTTCAATTTTAAAGGAGCCATTAGGTAGCTATGCCTAGAGGCGGAGAGAACAAATGCGAGGATGGCGAGAGAAAAAACGTTTGCGCTTAACCTGGAGAGCGAGCAGGAAAGATGGAATCCTCTAGATTAAGCTGCAGTCTGTGATGTTAAACCACCAGATTGATGGAGCTTTGTAAGAATTCCGCCTGCTGATTGGTGCAAGGGTTGACAGCAGAGGTCACAGTGTCAGACATAAACCAAAATTTTCTCCTTCGAACCCTGGATTTTTTTAGAAAGAGACTAGACTGTAATGGACCTGGAAAAAAACGGGGTGTTGTTAATCCATTTTCTTAGGAGTTTATGGCCTCCGCAAGGGTGGGGGAGCCCTTCCTTATTTACAGTGGAAAGGTAATTCCTGGTATTTTGCTGAGGTCTGATTTGAGGATGGGAATGATCTCGGTCATTGTATTGTGAGCCATTTGACTAATGAGTTGGCCTGTGCGGTTGGCATCATTTTTACATTAATGTATCTGGCAATATGTTCCTGTAGATAAGCTCATTAAAATTGTTTGCATTGTTTGATAAGGATAACAATGTAATGGAGAATGCAGCTAGGGTCTTAGGCAGCTCAAGGCCAGACTTAGAATGATGGTTTTGGTCACATTTCCTCCCAAGTTCTTTGTACTGGGGTAGTTATTTTTATTTTCTTTTTTGAAATTGTCTGTATAGTGCTTTTATTGTTATATTTTTAGCTATGCATAATATTCGTCACAGGAAATATGTACCTGTACGTGATATATCTTGCCTGTTCTTTTTTCCCCTTTCTCCTCCCTTCCCTTCAATCCCTCTTCCTCTTTATTTACAAAGCTTTGTTTCCATTTTTTCTTTCTATTTTTTTCCGAAAGGAAGGGCTAGTTATTCTTAAATGTTACCTTGATAACCACCAACAATGCTTTTGCTTTGAAGTTGAGCACACATACCACTGAAGCTGAGGCGCATCCTTTCTGCTAGCAAGCAACAGGAAATAAGCCGTTTTTGAAAGCCTTCATCCACACACTCAGATGGTATTATAGGAAGCCTATTTTTGTGTGTATAGATGTTGCATATCGTAAAATAGGACCAAAAGTACCCTGCTTCCTTTCTCTCTGACCAAAGGCACATACTGTTGGCTCAAAAAAAAAAAAAAAATTATAAGCAACCTTTGCCCTGTCATCCCTGGCAGTTACATAAATACTTGGAGTTAATTTTGGCTGTGCCCGTAAGGTCACCAAAATCTCATGCCGTATAGTTCCAGCAAACGTGTTAACATGACATCCTCAGGGATTTCAAGTGCTTGTTGTTCTCCTAATATAAACCAAGACTGATCCACAACTCCTGGCGCTCCTCTGTAGGAGACCTTGTGCTTAGAAAGTTGGACCCCTTCTCTCATTACTGTTCTGCCTTTGTCCTCTGCGACCATCCCAAAGCTAAAAATAGGATTTCAGAGGAAAAAGAGTTGATTTGCTTTTAAATTTATTTGAACCATTCCTACAAGTAATGCTCTTGAAGCTCGTTTCCCAGGTGATGTCTTCCCTGCTATATAGGTTCCAGTTGCTTTTAGGGTGGAGTTCAGACTCATCGGAGAAGCCAAAGGAAGTTGTCTGGTTGGGTTTCATTATTCATTTGAACCCACTTGAAATGGCATGGAAAATAATTTAACAGAAAGATTCATGGTTACCTTCTCATGATATTATTTTAAAATGAAATTTTATTTGCTTCTTCAGTTCGATCCAAATTATGATTTTGATTCATGATATTATTTTAAAATGAAATTTTATTTGCTTCTTCAGTTTGATCCAAATTATGATTTTGATTTTCTGAATTATTTCCAATTTGCTTTCTGAGTCCTTATAATAGTACCTAAGATTATATAAAAAGCAAAACTGAATTTGAATAATGATCTGACTGAACAAATTCATCATTGTAGAGCATCATTGTATTTGTATATTTTATAATAGGATTAGTGGATACTATAGTGAGAGGTGACATACGGTAAGTAAAGAAAGAGGCCTCCAAAATTGTGTTTGTCTTGTGTTGTACAAAAGAGTGCAAGCAGACACACTGGGTGTCTTCTTTGGTCTGTCTGCTTCCCTTGTGAATGACCAGTGTAATGACTACCACTTTTTTTTTTTTTTTTTTTTTTTTTTTTTTGGTGGAGAGACGTAGGGAAAGGAAATATGTGACACATTTTTCTCTCCGGAAATGTTCTATCATTATTTTTGCATCTCAAGACTAGAATAATATAGCCTTTTAATTGCTAAGGAAACTTGGAAGACAATTTGAAAGCTCAGTAGAGACTTAACCAAGAAAAAGTTTGACTTAGGCTGGAAGCGTGGAGATAGCCTCAACAATGAGATGTGCTCTTGAAAGTTCGCCATGGAGTCCCTTGGGGCCCTGGGTGAGCCCAGGATCTTGGCTGGGGCCAGAAACAATTCCGATGTAATAGGAACCCAGCAAACCCTTTACCTTTGGCTTTATTTTTACCTTTGCTTGTTATGCATAAAGATATCTGGTCCACTCTTACAGAGAAATTGTGAGGCTAACTTCAAACATTTAAAACAAAGTGTTTCTGGGCTGGGGATTAATTCAGTGGTGAAGTACTTGCCTAGCACATGGAAGGCTCTGAGGTCCATATCTAATACTTCAAAAAATAAAAATGAAAACCACATGAAACAAATCCTCACAGTGTAAACAGAAGAATGTGACTGTTAATAGGAAGGCTCTCTTTTGGGGCTCTTTGTCATGCTTCCAGTGCAGGTAAGAGGAGGGGAGGATACCTAGAAAACAGGACTGCGGCACAGCTAGGGGGCAAGCCCTTGCTCTTCTGTTTTTATAGCATTTGCACCAGATTGTTTACGAATAAGTCATCTGTCACTCCTGACCCAGATATGGTGACCCAGGTATCTGTTAGTATAAACAACTCATTTTCACATCCTGGAGTAGAGTAGGTGATAGATCATTATTGAAGGTAGTGTGCATTTTGATTAGAAAAGCAAATATCCTATCGATTAGTAATTCCAGTTAAAAAGACCAGATGCAAAAATGGCTCCTGAAAGCCACACACACACACACACACACACACACACACACATTTCCACTGCTCGTGTCCACTGTAGTCCCATCTCCTCCTCAGCTTCCTTGCCAGATTGAAGAGCATTAGAAATCCATATATTTTAGAAGCTGCTTAAAAAATAAATGTGGCCAGCGAGGCATTTGAGGTGACACTGTGTAATTCACCAAGTGCATGCGCTGTGCTCTGGATCTCCCTGGAGAGGGTCCTCCCCACAGCTCTGTTTCATGAAGGTGCAGATGGGAAATGAGATTTATTAACTGGCTCGCTGCCGTCTGCATCTTTGTTTGCATACCCCAGGCTTTTGAGAATGAATATATGAGGCCAGAGGACTATTTCAAAATGGGTGTTTGGACAAGCAACTACAGTAGCTTATGTTTCCAAATATTTTTTTTTAAGTTTCTTGGCCCCACAAAATGGACTGTTTAAAAAAAAAAAAAAAACTCAAATGTAAGTCAAAAATATTGGCCTAAAAATATCCAGCTTTGCTAATTTAAAAAGATGGACTGTTTGAAGGAAAACAAGGGTATAGGACAGGCAGTTATGACAGTGTGTTCCACTCAGGGGTCACTGTTCTAACTTGACTCACTTTTTACCAGGATGTAGATTTCAAATCGCGTCCCCTGGAACAGCGGCAATAGATAGCAAAAATCTAGCTTCTTGGATCTCCACTAGATACATACTAATACCATCTGGGTTTATGCTGTCAGTGGAGATTTCTGAAAATACTGATTTGGTCTCCAGGGTTTGCTCAGTGTTCATAAGAGACAGAAGATCACTCTGTGGGTTTTGAGGTGCCCAGACCTGTAACTTCTTTTCCTTTATGGTGGCTTCTGTTCACAGGGTGGGCTTGAGAGCTCGTGCCCTTGGGGAGAAGCCTTTCCCAGCCCTGTCGCTGGTCACGGTGTCTGTTGGCAGTGCCCGAGTTGGCAGAGCAGTAATGTGAGCGCGTCCTTGGTAATCTAGAAGGTTGATTTTCTTATGCAGCATTTTTCTTGTGTTTATAGAGACCTCTTGAAGCCGCCGTGAATAACCACTTAGATTAATGAAGGAGGACATGTTGGAACTGAAATAAATATTCTATTACGATTGGAGGATTAATTCAGTAAATATTGAGGAGTCTGCTCTGGCCCAGGTCTTTGCCGGGTGCTCCTTCAAAGCCCTTGCGTTCTAGCAAAGTCAGAGTTACAAACAGCTCATTTTATTTCTGAGTTACATATTTTGCTTCGTCTGATAGCAGAAGTGGTTTGCACTTCCTGAACCCGTAGTGCGTTAAAGTAAGAAAATACACTTGGAAGGCCAGTGTGCTAGAGAGTGCGAAGAGAGACTGTGGCAAGTCCTCAGTGAAGAGATACCGGCTTTGGACTCGGACGTGATTTCATTGGCCTAATGGATGTGGAGAACAGGACAGGACTATTGCAAAGCAAGCAGGGTGGTGGGAACTTGCAAATAGGAAACTGCTAAAGGCTTATGACCTCACAACCAGTGCATTGAGAACTCAGGAATCCATCTCCTGTTTCAAAATGTGAGTTGAAAGGAAAGTGGGCTCCACAAGTGCCCCACCCTGTGGGCTCCAAAATTAATAAGAATGTTCATTTGTGCTGTGAGAGAACCCGAGTCCCTTAACCTTCAGGGATCAGGGCAGGGTAGATTGATGGATATTCCCTGACTCAGACAGGCCTCTTTCTCTGTGTAGTATCAGTAATGTAACTTCATCTTCTAGAAGAGCTGGGACTTAGGGCAGACAGTGGCTTCTGTATCCACGAACGTTCTCTTCCTAGCTGTGGAGCGCCGCTCCAATCCTCCCAAACTCAGAAGCCGGGCATCTGCTACTTCACCGTGAGGCATCTTCTCTCATTGTGTCCTGCCATAAGACTTACAGACAGGGCTGTGAAATTGCTCAGAACACTCACAACTAGAAGATGTCACTTGTGATGGGAGCCACTAAAGAGGACCAGAGTTTGCCTTGGCTCATAATTTCATTATAAGTTTTGTCAGTTTCATTTTCAAGAACAAATTGATTTGCATCTCTCCATCCAAAGTTCTTTTTCTACAGTGAAATATGTTAGACTCATTTCATTCTTCCTGACTTCAGGCTTTCAGCTCTCCTACCTCTGTGGTACAGATTGGTTACCTCATAATCGCCCAGTGTCTTGAAGCAGCCCTTGCCTTGGAGCACTCCACAGACATCCCTGTTGGGATCTTGTGGACTTAGATTCTCAGCTCATTTTGAAATTCTGATTCTTGTTGTTGATCTCAGTGTTTCTAACCTACATTGAGAGAATTCTTCCAAAATGGAAAGTGACCATTCACATAGAAATAAAAATTATATAACTTTTGCCTTGATAAGTCAAGGAAATGTCTCCTGAATATGCTTTTGTTAAATGCGTCTCTAAAACAATCATTTATTGTACTAAAAGTAAATCATTAATGAGGTAAAGATTGAACAGTATGGGCTACTTAGTAATTTCTTGGGTTACTGGAAAAAAAAAACTTGTACATTTTTAATGTCAAATCTCTCCACCTTGCTAGGATTTTTCTCAGTTGAACATGGACACAGTTTCTCTTAAAGTACTGTACTGTAGTAATTTATTTTGTTTCTAATGGGGCGGAAGTTGGTTGATAGGTTCACAGGATGATCCAGCTGATGGCAGCTTCTAGGGATGCGGTCCTTTAACTCTGACCTAATTAAGAAAATATGGCCAGAGTTCACTGTTTCTTTTGGTTTGAGGCCTCACTTGGTTCCAGCAGGTAAAAGGACTGTTCCAAAAGAATCAAATGTTAGTCATGACTTTGGAAAAGAAAAGGACTAGGGCAAGAGGAAAGAGTATGCTGTGTACATCCATGGGTGTGCACAGACGTATGTGTGTTGGAGATCTGTAGACTTGTGACTGTTCCCAGTGTGTAGTTTTGATAGCAGCCCTGGACATTTTGTCTAACCTACAAATTCTACAAGATAGGCTTTGTGGAGCTATGTTAATTGTACACAGAATTGATCTTGAAGTTTAGGGCCAGTGTTTGTCATTTCATAAAATGACTGTGCTCTCCACGGAAGATTACTTTAGATTTCTGCAATCCAGTTGCATTTTTCCTAGAAGTAGTGTTTGTTTTCTTTTGTTTTGCTTTAAAGACGTTAATTCCTTGTTCTTTATTTAGTGTCATCCTACCCTGGCAAAGCCCTAGGAGGTAATTTGTCAAAAATGCCAGAGGCATTGACATCTATGGGAAGCTTTCTTCTGTTCACAATTATACTTTGATTATAAACAGTGGTATCCTTCACTTACGGGCCCTCCATGGTTCCCTGCAGGGTTTTTATTTGGTGTCCTCTAATCCCAGGCAAAGGAGTTACAGAAAATGGGCACTTCCCCCCACGATCTACTCCCTTTCTGGAATGACCAAACATGTCTTGAGATTGCTACCAATGTATTGTTTAAAAGAAGTCCCAGTATTGGCTACTACATGATTATTATTAAAATAATTATTTATTATTATAAATAAAGCTAAAATTCTATGTTTAGTAGACTTACTGAGATCCTTCTGTATGCAAGTCTCTGTGCAGGACTCCTGGAATACAAAGATATATAAGGTACAGCCCTCCTTGGAAAAGCTTCTAGAGGCCTTAGTGGCTACAAGAAAGGTCCCTGGAGGGGACCAAGGTGGCGAGATGCCCACCCCTGGCCTGGAAGGTACGCATAGTACCTGGTTTTTTCTGCTGTATGGCTGTTATTGATTCAGAAGTCTTCAGCTGGCTCAGTTGTCCTAAAAGGAAGTTTGCTGTTACTGCGCTGATGCTTTCTAAAGGCAAAATGATCGCTGCAATAATTTTCAAAAGCTGTCAGGTATGGAGTATGTGCGTAAAAGCAGCGCGTACTCCACGGTGACCCCTACGTATGTTTTTTAACATACACTTGAACGCTGATGAGTGACGTCGGCAGGAAGGTTTCTTCCTTCAAAACATGACATGAGGAAGAATAAAAGGCTTATCTCCTTTTGTTGGCACGTTGGTGGCTCATCATGACTATGTTTATCGTGGAGAGTGGGTAGTGGAGAGTGGGTAGCAGTACGGGGACCTGTCTCAGTTTCTTTTTTAACCCCATGCAGTCTTGAACTACTTCTGGTTAACGTCTTCAAATCCCTGAATTTTTGTGATATACATATTGGCCATCACTGGGTTAAAAATAATGCATTACTTGTTTATTTACGTTCACATGCAGTGAAGAAAATTGAAATGCATTCTTATATGGTGGGGGAAACTAACCAGGATGAGAACTGGGTGAATTAGTCACTGTGCAGCTGTTTGTTTTTTAAAAAATTGAAGCCATAGAAATGCCTAATCAGACAGTAGTGTATCACTTAGTACTTCAACAGCAAGGATTTTAAAAGTTAAATGCATTTTAATTTAATTTTCATGTGTTAAGGTATGTTAGAAAGCATCTTGGCGCATCCGTGGACTTACTAGAGTCACGTGGGGGACACCGTTTGCCCAATGCAGGCGCCACTCGTGGTGCAGCACCGCAGTCCCACAGGCGCTGGGCTGCGTCGGCCTCCACCTCGCGCAGCCCTTGGGGTTTCACACACTGCAGCCCGGCACCCGCATTTCATTTCATTTTCTCCAGCGCTCCCTTGTAGAGCCGCCTGTGTTGTTTTTGGTGATGTGTCTAGCCTGCTTAGTATGCTCCGTGAAGCTTGTGCGGACTGTGAGGATTATTTTTCAATATCTTCTTTGCATTTTTGCTTTCTCCCCATTTATCGAGCCCCTGCTGTTTGTCAAGTACCATATGGGGCTGAATCTGTGAAGGTGCCGGTCATTGCCTTTTTTAGCCGGGCCACTGCCGCCCTTCCTCCCTCTGCTCCCCCAGCCTCCAGCCTGGAGCAGTTAAGGAGCCAGTTAAGGAGCCCAATTCTGCCCCTGGAGGAAGCCCAGGGGCCTGAGGTGCGCTCAGGATCCCAGCCCTGGGTGTGCCTTCCCTGTGTGTCCCTGCCAAAGCCGCCTCAACCACCGCCTGGGTGAAGTCTAAGGAAACACAGCCAGTGAGCCTGACCAGTTAAGAAGAAACAAGAGAGCTTTGCAGATGTCATTCTCACCAAGGGGACCTGCCCATCGTGAGCAACCCTGAAACCTTGAAGAGGCAGAGGAGCTTGTGACTGAGTAGCTCAGCTAGAGAAGGAGGAAGCAGAAGACAAAGTAATCTGTTCGTGGGGTAGGAGGCAGATGTGTGCACTGTGGAGAAAGGAGAGGGTTTCCCAGGGTGGACGCCCCAGGCCTCCCCTCGTGTCCATCCCTCCCGCTCAGTCATGCTGTCTTTCCTGAGGCAGAACTGCCCCTCAGATGTGTAGTCTTGGGGAGGGGAAAATGATGTGTGCTGTGTGAACCCAGGAAGGCTTTGGCCACAGGAGAGGAGGGCCAGCAAGACGCCTCCAGGTCTCTTGTGGCGCCCTGGAAAGCCCAGTAATTTGAGAGACAGATATGATGTTTGTTCTGGGGATTGGGCAGGCAGGTAACAAGGTCACAGCATGGACTTAAAGATGTCCTCATGAACAGGCAGTTTGTCTTCAACTTGTATGCTGTGCCACTGCCCTTTGGATCTGGACTGAAGGCTGGTCTGGCCCACCTAGGCACCGCTTCTACCCCTTATTAGGACCATGGGGGATCGGAGTGCCTAGCCAAGGATCTGCTTGAAGAAGCAGGGAGGGGTCCTGGGGAAAGCTCTGCTCTGGAGTGCGACTTATTTTATACCCCAGTCCCGTTCTCCCTGTTTGATCTGGGGCAAATTGGTTGGCCTCCCTAAGCCTCGTTTTCCTACTGTGCATATGGAAGTAATAACGGCACCATCTTCATGGAATTCCTATGTGGATTAAATGAGATACAGAACATAACATGAAGCATTGCCTGGTGCAAAATAAATTCCTCCAAGAATGTTAGCAAGTGGTATTGCTTGTCATTTAAATCTGCTCTTTTATTGTATCTCTAATACTCCGTGGCCTCTGTGGCCTAAGTGCCTGGTACACTACCTGGTCAAAGGCCAAGATGAGCCTGGGAAAAAAACTCAAACCGGCTACACTATACATAGTCTCGTTCCCCATCCACTTAATTAAGAATTAATTTATGACCGATAAGTTTCGGTGGTATGGGCCCTGAGTTCATCTCCATAGCCAAGATTTAAACCTTTCCATTCCACTCCAAGATTCCTTGTACATTTTGCAGTCTGTATCTCGTCTGTCTACCACCTCAGGACCCAATTCTATTTTCTGTCCCCCCAGATTAGATTTCATGTTCTGTGAATGGAATCCTTCAGATTCCAGTGTGCCTGGCTGCTTTGACTCAGCAGAATAATTATGAGAGCCACCCATATTGAATACGTCTGCAGTTCACTACTCTTTATTGCCGAGTAGTACTCCCATCGTATGGCAGAGCCATGCTTTGTTTATCCACTCACTGCATGGGGAACATTTCCTTCCCATTTTTAGCAATTGTGAATAACGCTTCTGTGACTCTTCCGGTGCAGATCTCTGTGTGCCTAGCCGTGGAATGATTGGGTCATGCGGTTGGTGTTTGTGTAACTGAAAAATACAAGCGATTTTCCAAAGTCGTTCCCTTTTAGATTCCTGTTAGCAGAGTGTGGGGGCCCCACATTGCGTGCTTGGGCACACGAGAAATTGTCTTTTGTGAGTGTTTTGGCCAGGGGTGTCTCACTGAGATTTGACTTGCTGTTTTCCTGATGACGGCTGATGATGTTAGGTCCTGCTTTCTTCAGCGGTGTGCCCAGCTCTTCTGCCTGTTTGGAAATTAGGTCTATTCTTATTGTTATAGGAGGATTGTGAGAATGTATGCTGAGTTATATTTTTATTTATTTTTTATTAATTTTAATGAGAAAGAAATAGCAATGAGACAGTTTCAAAACAGGTTCATAAGACAGTTACAATAATTAATACATTGCATATTATTGTCTTCATAGTAGCTATTCAGAGTACAAGATGCAGATATAATATCTTGTCTAAACACTATTAGTACAAATCTTTCTTATTGAACTAAAAGAAAGCTGTATATCTATGCTATTTTGTATGTACAGATATATATATATATATATATAGACAGATATATTTTACTACAAAATGTTTCTTCATTTATATCCCAGTTTTTTGTTTTATCTGTATTTTGAGTGTTTTAAAATAGTTCTGAGAGGACCTGCCCATTAGCTCAGGCGTTTAAGTGCCTGCCGAAAAAAAAAAATAGTTTTGAATTAGATTTTGATATCTTTGGGGCTTTTATTCTTAACCCGTATATAAATACTAACAAGGGGCCAGAGAGATGGCTCCGTAGAATAAGCACTTGCCTGGCAAGCGCAAGGGCCTGAGTTCGAACCCCAGTTCCGCAAAATATAAATGAATGAATGAGTGAATGAGTGAATGAATGAATGCTAATGAAAAACAGAAGGGAGTTGTTGCTGCCTTAGTCTACGGTGCCTATTATAGCGGTCTGCTCTGGTCTGTTACATAGGTTGAAAATCCCTTGTCCAAAGTGCTGGAGACTGGGATTGTTTCAGATTTTGGATTTTTTTTTTTTCAGATTTTGGAATATTTCCAGGGGCTCTACTGGTAGAAAGTATCCCTAATCCAAACATTTTTTAACATCATGTTAACTCTAAAAAAGTCTTTTAAATTTTGAGGTTGCATTTCAGATTTTGGATTTTTGAATTAAGAAGCTCAACCTCTACACATTAGTATTAAAATTAAATACAAAATAGTAATAATTATGTGAGCTCAAAAAGATGCTAAATCCACTGTAAAATTTTCATATGAGAGTGTTCAATTTAGGAGCAAGAATTTCTATGAGGTCTTCACAGATTAAAAAAAAAACTTGATTCTGTGAAGAAGAATGCTATGATTATGTAGGTATTCTTTGTATCAAGCAGGCTCTTAATGTTAGACCAAATGTTCTCTATTAAGTTTAAGATATGTGCACATATTCATATGATTAGCAAAACCTTTAGCCCAAATTTCAAGGGAATCACTGTCTTCCAAGAGAGCGGTAGTGTTTCTCTCTCCAGACAGCGGGCAGTGAGTTTCTGTGTTCTGGTTGGAACTGAGCAGGTCACAGCTACCAGAGGACTGGGTGAGAGATTAGTGTTGTTTTGCTTTAGTGTAGGATGTCCCGTGAAAGGAAGCCAAATACTATTAGACAGGACATCCTGTGGTTCCCTTAGTTTACTACAGCCAAATAGGGGATTTTTAATTTTTTTTTCTTTTTTTTTTTTTTTTTGTAATAAGATGATCACCTGCTTCCTTTCCTATTCACTAGGGGACTAAACTGTTAATATACATTTGGCTTTTAGATTGCAGTAAACAACTGAACTCCCAGATAATCACCTGAAGACTCGTAGATGGGGCAGAAAATCCATGTCTTTTTATGGGCATGAAGGATACACAGTAAAAGTGACCATCATTTCTGTTGTGTTTAGATAGTAATCAAAAAAGGGGGAATAATCAAACTGTAAATTCTTGGAATTAAACATATTAGAAACCTAGAATCAGGTATATTGTGGAATTCCCACACACAGTTAAATAGGATGCGAGCATTACATGTGAAGAAGATGAAAATTACTCACATAGTAACCACACAAGCCGAATATATATATCCCCCCTTGGGTTCTTAGGACCTGTGGAGGACCACCTGAGCACCTCTCCTTGAAAGAAGAGTGACTGTCTCCATTTTGTCTGAGCCTGACCCTGTTTCCTTGTATTGCTCTGTACAGAG